>OZ038385.1:53597029-53638718 GCA_964036045.1 Eutreptiella sp. 'Long Island Sound 2002'
CCCACACCCTCCACACCCTCCAACACCCTCCAACACCCTCCCACACCCTCCAAACACCCTCCCACACCCTCAACACCCTCCAACACCCTCCAACACCCTCCACACCCTCCAACACCCTCCAACACCCTCCCACACCCTCCCACACCCTCCAACACCCTCCAACACCCTCCCACACCCTCCAAACACCCTCCCACACCCTCCAACACCCTCCCACACCCTCCAAACACCCTCCAACACCCTCCCACACCCTCCCACACCCTCCACACCCTCCCACACCCTCCCACACCCTCCAACACCCTCCAACACCCTCCCACACCCTCCAACACCCTCCCACACCCTCCCACACCCTCCCACCCACCCACCCACACCCTCCAACACCCTCCCACACCCTCCCACACCCTCCAACACCCTCCCACACCCTCCCACACCCTCCAACACCCTCCCACACCCTCCAACACCCTCCAAACACCCTCCAACACCCTCCCACACCCTCCCACACCCTCCAAACACCCTCCAAAACCCTCCCACACCCTCCCACACCCCTCCAACACCCTCCAACACCCTCCCACACCCTCCAACACCCTCCAACACCCTCCCACACCCTCCCACACCCTCCCAACACCCTCCAACACCCTCCCACACCCTCCCACACCCTCCAAACACCCTCCAACACCCTCCCACACCCTCCCACACCCTCCAACACCCTCCACACCCTCCCACACCCTCCAACACCCTCCCACACCCTCCCACACCCTCCAACACCCTCCCACACCCTCCAACACCCTCCAACACCCTCCAACACCCTCCCACACCCTCCCACACCCCCCAACACCCTCCCACACCCTCCCACACCCTCCAACACCCTCCCACACCCTCCCACACCCTCCCACACCCTCCAACACCCTCCAACACCCTCCCACACCCTCCCACACCCTCCAACACCCTCCCACACCCCTCCACCCACCCACACCCTCCAACACCCTCACCACACCCCCCACACCCTCCAAACACCCTCCCACACCCTCCCACACCCTCCAACACCCTCCAACACCCTCCCACACCCTCCAAACACCCTCCCACACCCTCCAACACCCTCCCACACCCTCCAAACACCCTCCAACACCCTCCCACACCCTCCCACACCCTCCAACACCCTCCCACACCCTCCAAACACCCTCCCACACCCTCCAACACCCTCCCACACCCTCCCACACCCTCCAACACCCTCCAAACACCCTCCCACACCCTCCCACACCCTCCAAACACCCTCCAACACCCTCCCACACCCTCCCACACCCTCCCACACCCTCCCACACCCTCCAACACCCTCCAAACACCCTCCAACATCCTCCCACACCCTCCCACACCCTCCCACGCCCTCCCACACCCTCCCACACCCTCCCACACCCTCCAACACCCTCCCACACCCTCCAACACCCTCCCACACCCTCCAACACCCTCCCACAGCCTCCCACACCCTCCAAACACCCTCCAACTCCCTCCCACACCCTCCAAACACCCTCCAACACCCTCCAAACACCCTCCAACACCCTCCCACACCCTCCCACACCCTCCCACACCCTCCCACACCCTCCGAACACCCTCCCACACCCTCCAACACCCTCCCACACCCTCCAACACCCTCCCACACCCTCCAACACCCTCCAACACCCTCCCACACCCTCCAAACACCCTCCAACACCCTCCAACACCCTCCCACACCCTCCAACACCCTCCCACACCCTCCGAACACCCTCCCACACCCTCCAACACCCTCCCACACCCTCCAACACCCTCCCACACCCTCCAACACCCTCAAACACCCTCCAAACACCCTCCCACACCCTCCCACACCCTCCCACACCCTCCCACACCCTCCAACACCCTCCAACACCCTCCCACACCCTCCAAACACCCTCCAACACCCTCCAAACACCCTCCAACACCCTCCCACACCCTCCCACACCCTCCCACACCCTCCCACACCCTCCGAACACCCTCCCACACCCTCCCACCCCCTCCCACACCCTCCAACACCCTCCCACACCCTCCAACACCCTCCCACACCCTCCCACACCCTCCAAACACCCTCCAACTCCCTCCCACACCCTCCAAACACCCTCCAACACCCTCCAAACACCCTCCAACACCCTCCCACACCCTCCCACACCCTCCCACACCCTCCACACCCTCCGAACACCCTCCCACACCCTCCAACACCCTCCCACACCCTCCAACACCCTCCCACACCCTCCAACACCCTCCAACACCCTCCCACACCCTCCAACACCCTCCAACACCCTCCAACACCCTCCCACACCCTCCAACACCCTCCCACACCCTCCGAACACCCTCCCACACCCTCCAACACCCTCCCACACCCTCCAACACCCTCCCACACCCTCCAACACCCTCCAACACCCTCCAACACCCTCCCACACCCTCCCACACCCTCCCACACCCTCCCACACCCTCCAACACCCTCCCACACCCTCCCACACCCTCCAAACACCCTCCCACACCCTCCAAACACCTTCCCACACCCTCCCACACCCTCCCACACCCTCCCACACCCTCCAACACCCTCCCACACCCTCCCACACCCTCCAACACCCTCCCACACCCTCCAAACACCCTCCCACACCCTCCAACACCCTCCCACACCCTCCCACACCCTCCCACACCCTCCAACACCCTCCCACACCCTCCAACGCCCTCCCACACCCTCCCACACCCTCCAAACACCCTCCCACACCCTCCCACACCCTCCCACACCCTCCAACACCCTCCAACACCCTCCAACACCCTCCCACACCCTCCAACACCCTCCCACACCCTCCAACACCCTCCCACACCCTCCCACACCCTCCCACACCCTCCAAACACCCTCCAACACCCTCCCACACCCTCCCACACACTCCAAACACCCTCCAACACCCTCCAACACCCTCCAAACACCCTCCCACACCCTCCCACACCCTCCAAACACCCTCCAAACACCCTCCAACACCCTCCAACACACTCCCACACCCTCCAAAAAACCCTCCCACACCCTCCCACACCCTCCAACACCCTCCCACACCCTCCCACACCCTCCAAACACCCTCCCACACCCTCCAAACACCCTCCCACACCCTCCAAACACCCTCCCACACCTTCCCACACCCTCCCACACCCTCCAACACCCTCCAACACCCTGCCCACACCCTCCCACACCCTCCAACACCCTCCCACACCCTCCAACACCCTCCCACACCCTCCAACACCCTCCCACACCCTCCAACACCCTCCCACACCCTCCCACACCCTCCCACACCCTCCAACCCCTCCCACCCCTCCCACACCCTCCAAACACCCTCCCACACCCTCCCACACCCTCCAACACCCTCCCACACCCTCCAACACCCTCCCACACCCTCCCACACCCTCCCACACCCTCCAACACCCTCCCACACCCTCCAACACCCTCCAACACCCTCCCACACCCTCCCACACCCTCCCACACCCTCCCACACCCTCCAACACCCTCCAACACCCTCCAACACCCTCCAACACCCTCCAAACACCCTCCCACACCCCCCCACACCCTCCAACACCCTCCAACACCCTCCAACACCCTCCAAACACCCTCCAACACCCTCCCACACCCTCCCACACCCTCCCACACCCTCCCACACCCTCCGAACACCCTCCCACACCCTCCAACACCCTCCCACACCCTCCAACACCCTCCCACACCCTCCAACACCCTCCAACACCCTCCACACCCTCCCACACCCTCCCACACCCTCCCACACCCACCAAACACCCTCCCACACCCTCCCACACCCTCCAACACCCTCCCACACCCTCCAAACACCCTCCCACACCCTCCAACACCCTCCCACACCCTCCCACACCCTCCTACACCCTCCCACACCCTCCAACACCCTCCCACACCCTCCAAACACCCTCCAACACCCTCCCACACCCTCCCACCACCCTCCACACCCTCCCACACCCTCCAACACCCTCCAACACCCTCCAACACCCTCCAACACCCTCCAAACACCCTCCCACACCCTCCAACACCCTCCCACACCCTCCCACCCCTCCCACACCCTCCAACACCCTCCAAACACCCTCCAACACCCTCCCACACCCTCCCACACCCTCCAACACCCTCCAACACCCTCCAAACACCCTCCCACACCCTCCCACACCCTCCCACACCCTCCAACACCCTCCCACACCCTCCAAACACCCTCCAACACCCTCCCACACCCTCCCACACCCTCCCACACCCTCCCACACCCTCCAACACCCTCCAACACCCTCCAACACCCTCCAACACCCTCCAAACACCCTCCCACACCCCCCCACACCCTCCAACACCCTCCAACACCCTCCAACACCCTCCAAACACCCTCCAACACCCTCCCACACCCTCCCACACCCTCCCACACCCTCCCACACCCTCCGAACACCCTCCCACACCCTCCAACACCCTCCCACACCCTCCAACACCCTCCCACACCCTCCAACACCCTCCAACACCCTCCAACACCCTCCCACACCCTCCCACACCCTCCCACACCCTCCAAACACCCTCCCACACCCTCCCACACCCTCCAACACCCTCCCACACCCTCCAAACACCCTCCCACACCCTCCAACACCCTCCCACACCCTCCCACACCCTCCTACACCCTCCCACACCCTCCAACACCCTCCCACACCCTCCAAACACCCTCCAACACCCTCCCACACCCTCCCACACCCTCCCACACCCTCCCACACCCTCCAACACCCTCCAACACCCTCCAACACCCTCCAACACCCTCCAAACACCCTCCCACACCCTCCAACACCCTCCCACACCCTCCCACACCCTCCAACACCCTCCAACACCCTCCAAACACCCTCCAACACCCTCCCACACCCCCCCACACCCTCCAACACCCTCCCACACCCTCCGAACACCCTCCCACACCCTCCAACACCCTCCCACACCCTCCAACACCCTCCAACACCCTCCAACACCCTCCAACACCCTCCCACACCCTCCCACACCCTCCCACACCCTCCCACACCCTCCAACACCCTCCCACACCCTCCCACACCCTCCAAACACCCTCCCACACCCTCCAAACACCCTCCCACACCCTCCCACACCCTCCCACACCCTCCAAACACCCTCCCACACCCTCCCACACCCTCCCACACCCTCCAACACCCTCCCACACCCTCCAAACACCCTCCCACACCCTCCAACACCCTCCCACACCCTCCCACACCCTCCCACACCCTCCAACACCCTCCCACACCCTCCCACACCCTCCCACACCCTCCCACACCCTCCAAACACCCTCCCACACCCTCCCACACCCTCCCACACCCTCCCACACCCTCCAACACCCTCCAACACCCTCCCACACCCTCCCACACCCTCCCACACCCTCCCACACCCTCCCACACCCTCCCACACCCTCCCACACCCTCCCACACCCTCCAAACACCCTCCAACGCAACCTCCTACGACCTCCCATCGCGGGGGGCGGCGTCGTCCAACAGGTCAGCCCCGGTTGTTAGGGGTAGCCGAGCAGGCTGCCCACCTCTCGCCCCCTTCGGCCCCCCGCCCAGTGCGTGGACAACCCACCCATCCATGCGGAGGACTCCCTCCTCAAAAGGCGAACATGTGCGCACACCCGGAAGTACCACCCGGCGTACTCGCTCAGCCTTGATGGCACACACCCCGTCCTCCCAGTGGCTACGCAGTGGTTTTACGGAACTCCTCACAGTCTCTGATTGCGGTGGGCCGTGTATGGCCGTGACCGTCTCTGGCGTGTCCCCTCAGATGAGGCGGCCCAGTCCATGAACGAGTCCAGCAGCTCAAAGGAGATCCCGAAGCAGTTGGACAATTTCCGCTTCGGGAGACGCGCGTCGGAGTACCTCCCCTCGGCCTCTTTCGTGGACGTGGACTCCCGACGGGGCTCCGACTCCCAGGAAAGTGACTGGTCCGGGGAAGACTGGCGGAGGAATGGTCCGCCGCAGAGGGCCTCCCAGGCGCAGCTCTGCCCAGACCACGACGGCAGCTTCAGTGCCGAAGGTGATGTTCCCTTGTCACAGGCAGCCCTCATCCCTCCCCCGCAGCGCGATCCCACCCTTTGTAGTGCCCGAAACCTGCCTCAAACCCTCTGCAAGTGTGGAGCCCTTGAAGCCCCTGCCAAAAGTGGGGGGCGAGGGTGGGTCAGCCGGGGCAAAGCCCCCCCCCCCCCCCAGGGCCGGTCGACTCTTTCCCCCGTTTGCGTGTCGAGGAACAGGTTTGAAAGGCGAAGGGGGCTACCGGATGGCGATCAGAGGGACATGTCTGGAGGGGGGCTGGGGTCCATCAGAAGGAAGGGCGGCCCGGTACGCATGGGGGTGCAACGCTGACCCAAAGTTTCGGCGTCCTCAAAGGGCCCCCAGAAACCTAAACTTCAACAAACGGGGCGTTTTCTGCGACTCCTGCTACAAAGGAGAGGTGTACTTGCGAGTCATTTCCCACGTCCCATTCGTGTTGTTCAGGGCCACATCACCTTTAAAGGCTCGCAAGCACCGGGATCGGTATTAGACTAGACCCAGGAACTGTGAGGGGGTGATGATCCTGCAGTGCCCTGTTCCCGTGACGCCGAAATTCAAGTCAAGGTCTAGGATGCTGTGGTTTGCAGGGGGTCACCGCAGAGTTCAAGGAGCTGGTCACCCTGCATCCCAATCCCATGGGCAAAGGCCCCATGGAAACGGCGTAGCAGGGGGGGCTATGCAAGAGGGGTCAGCCTGGGCCAACAGAATAATACATGGGTCGGGGCTTGAGACTTCAGAGATCGCCCGTCATGCCTGAACAATTCAATGTGTCAGGCACATAGACATTGCGTGGTCCCCAACAGGACACTACCCCTTGCGGAGGTAAGGGGTAATGAGTGTGGCTGCAAAAGCGGTGGAGACTAAGATGTACTTGCTTAGCGGTTCCAATGCCGTAAGCAAAAAAAAACAATTTTGATCCAAATTTGTAGAAACGATTACGGTGAGGCTCCCACTGTGCGAGGTGGTCACCACTAACCAATGTGCTACTTGTGCTGACCACTGTGCCAGCCCAGGCTGGAGAAAGAACATTGAGTACTCAATGTTCAATAGGAGTCTCACCGTAGAGGTGCTCTTTGGTCAATAGATTCAATCTGTCCACACAAGGGACATTGTGGATCGTGAGTCCACAAACACAGACGTTTTTTCTGTGCTACTGGTCGCTTATACCCTAAGGCATGGTATTCCAAAAGGCGATCCAATCTTGTGGGGACATCTAGTCTCGATCTAATCCCTGGATATGGGTTGCCTCTTCAGTATGTTAGATTATCCCCACACTGCTAACCACACTAATGGGCTGGATCAGCACGTAACTTGGATGGATTGATGGTTAGTGTACCCTTCCAGGTAAGTTTGTCCTTAGGTGGGGCCCACTAGTTCAAGGATTTCAGGCCTGGCATGATCTGCAACAAACATATGTTTGACTTGCCTGATACCATTCATGATTGGAGCACCTACAAACACACAATGGCCATTAGCCATTATTTTCTGACCTGCTGTAGGGCTATCGGCCTTGACTTCCCAATGCGGCATGCCCCAGAATTTTTGAATTTTTGGGGATGCTGTTGATCAGCCCATCAGCCCCCCGGAAGGGGGTGGGGTGCTGCGGGGGGGGGGCAAGGGGGGGGGGTCACTCCACAGCTCATCCACCTAGTGGATGCCTCAGCCTTGTGAGCCCATGCCAGTGCCTCTTGTTTTATTCATCCAAAATTGCCAACAACAGTGGTAGTGCCAAAGAAGGATGCACTGCCTTGTTCTGCACATCCATGGCTACATAACCAGTGCTGTCTCAGGGTCCCCATATTGGGGACAAGGTGGCCCAAAGATCTTGGCCAAGAGGCACAATCCTGGGCCCAGAGGGGCGGAGGAGGGGGGGGGGGGGCTGAGTTGGCTGAGCTGGGCTTCCCGTGGTTGTGGCGGCTGTCAAGGAATGGCGTGCAGATCTCATACTTGGCATTGCGGCACATGCGATGGTGGAAGTTGCAGTCTTTCTGCTCTTACAGATTGCGGAACAAGGCTTGGAACCCGGCGGTACAACAGCGTAGCGCAGTGGTTCTTGGGTCTTTACAGTTCTGGGCTCGCCCAAAAGTTGCCCCACCACCACCCCCTTCACTGGAACTCTGCCCTCAGGGTGTCAAGTGCAGATCCGGAGTGCTACCGCTTGACCCGCTTGCAAAGCAGGAAAAGAAACACAGGGAAGAGGATAGGAAACAAGAGCTAGCCGGTCTTGTGCTCCAAGCCATTCATCGATGCAGCCATCGATGCACGTTACTTGGGCTTTCTTTTCTATTCCACCGATGGCTTGGCAAAATGGGATAAATGGATGGGCTGGGTTGCAGTGTATCAAAAATGGGATGGGAGTGTGCGCGATGCCTAGCACCGGACACCAGACTAACCATGAACATGGGAGAGCTGAGTCATTGTGGTGGTCAAAAAGATAAGGTGGAATGGCGGTTGGGTGGCAGTAGCAAAAGATTCGTCCTGAGTACGCGGAGGCTTGCAAGGGTCTACAATCGTGTCGACGGCTAACTTGTGGGCATCCAAAGGGGCGATGTGCAATGTTGACCTCGGTTCTTGATTTGCTTGATTTTGCAACAAGCAAGTGCCGAGCCACACACAGATTCTTGGCACGATAGGGTGGATGCTGTGGCAAAGATGGGACACAGGTCCTCTCACCTCAATGCTAGGAAAGGAGTGCAGGCATAGAAGATAGAACACCCATTGCAATGTTCCCCCAACACAATGAAGTCACTGCCAGTAGACAACTTGCCTTTTAAAAAGACGTCCATTGAACTCACACCAACCATACGTGCTCCAAAACTGCAACATTGTAGCTGCAGCTGTAGCTGTTAGCTCAAAGGTAACAGGATCACCATACCTAGTACACAGAATTGACTTTGATGCACAAATGGACCCTTAAACACCATAGGGCATGAAAGCGCACCCACGTGAGCTTGATTTGTGCATGCTTTTCTCCCCAGAGGCGGACATGGTGTGCGGAGGCTCCGCCTCGTCACCTCTAAGGGACCTCATGGGGGACAACTTGGCAACGTTTGCTCGTGTCCATGGGTAGTACAGGTTGTGATTTGGGTCTGTAACCACACTACATAGCATGCCTTCCACAACCACAAGGTGAGGACCTAGCCAAGTGAGTGCCAGCTTTTGCAAGGGCCATGCCACCCGCAGCACACACAATTTGAAAGTATGTATCGCATGAAGGCCGCCATCTAAGGCTCAAATGAAAACAGGCGACGACAGAACTTATGCACTGAGATGGGCAACACACATTTGACCACAGGTGTATCAATCTCAACTCAAATGTCGATATCTCACTTATGTCATCGGTGGGAGCAAGGACTCCAATGGGACTGAGCATATATGGTTTGAGAACGCTGATACCCTCCCCCCTTGCAAACTCCCACCCCTTGCAATCCCCCCCCCCCCCCCCCGGGAGACCGTCACTTCCATGTTTTTCTAGTTAACATGTATTGTGCTGGTTTGTGTTGCCCATCTGCTTTACGCATGGCTTTGCATTGCTTTCCCATTACTTCAAATCAAGCACCCATGTGTGTTCTGTGATATTCTCTCTCCAAAGGCGTTGTATGGGTGTGTTGTGTTGCTACTTCAGACCCAAGATGTTTTCTCCCGGTGACCATGTACGGTACCCATTGCCACATTCGGTACATACGCCCTAGTGGGGTCACTCCGGTGGATCATGAGAGTGCCCAACTCTCAAGGCTACAAGCTGTGGCGGTTGAATCACCCAAGTCTGCAGAGTCACCGGACGTTACCCCCAGGGCTCCGCAACCCCGAACGACGGCACAGCTCACACAACCCACTGTGGCCGCAAATGTGCCACGGAAGCGCAGCTTGCAGTCCACATTGGATGCCTTCTTGAAGCCGAATGACGGGCAGTCCCACCCAACCGAAACGTCCCCGGTCTCCCACCGTTGCCGAGGATGCAGTTTTTGTGTCGGCTGTCAAAGGCCCCGCGAAACGCCGCTCTAAGGCAATGCGACTTTTGTAGCCACTCCGAAAATACAGAGAGCCGAAGGAGAAATTGGCTGCATTGGATTATGCAGAGCGGACTCCAGACTACCAAGCGGAAGATACGGATTATTTTTCACGCACACACGATGACTCCCCCACGGAATCTGAATCTGAATCTTCAGATTTGTCATCATCGGGTTCCACATCTAGTGATGAATCGCGACAAGAGGACTCCGATGTGGACTCCATGTCTTCGAGTAGTGAGGAGGAAGAGGAGGGTAATGATGTAGAAGTAGTATGGGCAAAGAGTGCATGTGGAGTTTGGGGCTTGGGCCATGTGTTTGATGGGAAACTATACTTCATTCGTGATATATGTGAGGAAAAGTGGATCCCTAAGGATTTGGTGCCTCCAAAGAAGTCGGTGGTTGCCCCCAAGGCAAGAGCAAAGGCTGCCCCCAGCCAAGAGCAAAGCCAGCCGCCAAACGGACTGGTTTGGCTGTGCAAGCAGGCGCTAAAGTGGCTGCCAAACCAGCCCCGCGCGCCATTGCCTCCTCCTCATCAGCCAGTGCAACACACCCCGTGCCTGTCATGCAAACTGAGCCTGTGCAACAGTTCAAAGTGTGTTATTCTCGTACCCAGAAGTTCTTTACCGTTCCTTTGGATCCTCAATACCATTTGTGTTGGATGAAACACATTGGCACCGCATCAACGTGAAAGTTGCTTCACACGTGTTCTCTTTGCTTGCATCAGTGGAGGGTACCACAGTTTGCCTTGAAATACCCTTGCAATCCCCCCCCCCCCCCGGGAGACCGTGTGTGTCTTGAGGTTCAACCAGGTTTGGCATAGAGAATAAAGATGCACTTATGCCTGACTGTGGAGTGCATTACCTCTGGTTTGCATTTGTCTGTATTTTAATTAGGTCACACCCCCCCGGGAGACCGTCACTTGGTGACCGTCCCCCCCCCCCCCACCCGGGAGACCGTCGCGCGCTAACCGGGGAGTTTGCAAGGGGGGGGGGTACCCTTCTGTAGTCCCGCTTGATTTGTTGAATGTGTTTTTGCGACCCCCTTCCGGGCCCTCTAGGCCCCAAGATGACGTGGACCAGCCGGATCTCGTGAGCCGGGCTTCCCATGCGCCACAACTGCTTGCGATTTGATACACGAAGCAACCTCCACAGATACACTCCTTGCACCCACTTGCCAATAAAAAATTTCGTCACAGATGCATTATGAAGCCTCACAAGAGGACAGGAAAGGACGGGGAATAGCTGTTTATGCAGGGCACAATTAGCCACACCACATATGTTGTGAAAAATTGCACAAAGGCACAGAGGAAAATTTGGCCCAATTACTTAAGGGTAGGGGGTCCGGCACCTCCCACCCCACCCACCACTGGTGCTGAGTTGTTAAGCGGAACTCTGCCCATGGGTCTCAGGGTAGTGAGGGGGGTTGCAAAGGCTCTGTACAATTGACAATGCAGGGAGGGGAGGGGGGGGCTGGGATTTGGAATCCCATTTCCAACCCCCCTCTTGAGAGGGCCCCAGGGGCTGGCCCAAAAGGGCACTGTGAACCACATTTGTGAGGCCCAGAGTTTTGTATGGAGGCCTCCACAGGTCTCAAAGATTGTGGGCGGCCTCAGCATTAGGCGGATTTCACTTTGACCAGAATCCCCAACCAGGGCCGTCCATGAGCGGGGGACACATGCTCCTTGGTTGCCATCTATCAGTTGCCCGCCAACTGCTGTTGCCCAATGGGCCGCCGTCCATGCCCATACAATCCCATACAATGAAATCAATGAACAACAACAACTGTGTCCTTATGGACGGCCCTGACCCCAACACCTGCAGCGTTGGGGGCCCAGGGGGGGGCAGGGAGGGCTGGCATATTGGTCTGCCCCTTTAAATGTGGGGCGTTCAGACTGCACAGCAGGGAAGAATTCCCAAAGTTGCCCAAGATTTCCCCAAAAAACTTCCACTGGTCGGCAGAAACTGCTGCTTACTATTGGCGCAGGTTTGGGGGTCAGGATGCCCCCACACAATTGCCCGTTGACCAGGAAGAAGCCTTTAGAAGAAGCCATCTTTCGTGCCTTGATTCCCGAGGCAGGCTGGTCTGCTGCTTTTCCTGAGGGGCCAGTGCTGCTTGTGCTGTATTGTCGAACATGCTTCTATGGCACTTCAATTCATGAAACAGGCTCATAGCCTGTGGAGAGCCACCACAGGCCTGATGAAGTCCCCCCTCCCCCACCGAAAAAGACAAAAATTACACCAAACTCCCCAACAACCCACAAGTGGACACTCCATCGAGCCGGTGCCCTGCCTCTTGGTCAATGGACCCAGCAACCCCAAACCGTAGGCAGCATGCCTCCTGGTGCCCCCTCCAGCCGCCACCCTCGACCCGCCACCGTGAGAGGCAGAAACGGTGGGCCAACACAGCGGCTTGGTGGATCTTCGTGAGTGGCGAAAAGTTGATTGATGCCACCAACTGCCAGAAGAGCAGCAACATTTCAGCCCCCCCCCCCCCCCTCCACGCCCCTGCACTTTTGCAGCCAAGAACGCACTGCATCCCATCCCCAATGCCCCTCAGATTGGAGGAGGTATCAGGAGTGGTGTCGGGGCAGATCGTCCCAGCCTCAGCTTTCCTGGGACACCGACGGCAGCTTCTCTGGGGAAGACTGGCGAAGGTACCATCAGATCCGTAGGGCCTCGCAGGCCTCGCAGGCCCAATTCAACCAGAGCCGGTCCCGGCAGTTCCAGGGGAACGTCGATGGGCCCCGGCGCCGGTCGTCGATGTACGCAGACGCGGTGATGCGGCGGTCCTCGTATCAGCAGCGGGTGCAGCAGATGCAGGGCCATGGGCCTGTGCAGCCAATGCCCAATGGCCAGGCGATCATGTACAAAGCGGACGGCACACAGATGGACCCTGGCATGGTGCCAGGTGTGGCCCGGGGCCGAAGGGGCCGCAGAGGGTGCACGTGGGGACACCCCGTGGCATCGCAGGGGGTGGGGGGGTGCAACTGCATCTATTTGCATCGCATGTCTTGCAGTCTCAACTTGCATGCCCCCCCCCCCCCCTCCCGGGGCATCGGCGCCCACGTCCCCCGATTCGCCCCGCTTTTTGTGCACCGGTCGGTTGGATTTTCCGGACCGCCTCTGTGAAGCGGTTGTCGAAGTGTCACCGTCCGTCGTGTGGATGCCTGTTGTGCTTGTGATGGCAAAGGGTCTCAGGTGCAGAGGCCTGCGCACGCCTTGCCATTTTCTGTCGAGGCCCCACAGGAATCCCAGTTCAGCCAACCCAAGGACCCCCCCCCCCCCCTCCTCTGGGCCCAGGTTAGTGCCACTTGGGCCAAGACGTTCGGGCCCCCTCTTCCCCCAACGTGGGGGCCCCGAGACGGCGGGGGGTATGTGGCCACTCTGATTTCTCCCCCTTTTTGGGGAACCAGCCCCCCTGCAGGAGGGCCCTTTGGGCCCCAAGATCGTGCGGATCAGTCGGGCATCGAGCTCCGGGGCCGAGATTCCCGTGTCCTGGCCTAAGTGCACTCAATTATTCTCGAACAAAAAATTGGATGCGTGCAATGCTTTGCATATTTGCACGTGCCCAGTACGGCATATCCTACAAACGCCCTCCACCCACGCCTCCGCAGTGGCAGAGTGTCCACACTCCGCACTGAAGATTATGGCTCTTTCGACCGTGAGAGACAGAAATGGTAGGCCAACACAGTGGCTTGGTGGACTTTCGTGAGTGGTAAGAGTTGATTGATGCCGCCAGCTGCCAGAACAGCAGCAACTTTCAGGGCTTTGTCCCAAACTCCGCAGACCCCCCAACTTCCCTTTTCCTGGGCCTTGTGTTTGTTGCTTTTTCTTGCCCCCTTTGAAGATTGAAAACGGCTGTTTTCAAGGCTGTCGGGTGAGCGGTTGCTTCTGCCCCCCTCCCTGGCCTCCTGTTGTGCCCTTGGGCATCCCCCCGACCCCCGGTGGTGGTGCTTGTGTGCAATGTACTTTTGCTGCATTTTACAGTAGGGTTTCTAGTGAAGTTTCGAATGCATTTTCTGATGAAGTTTTATGTTTTAAAATGGATTCTAATTCTATCTAATTTGTGTATTTGAAGCATTTGGGGAATGGCCTCCCCACATAGTCCTCAATCGCACATACAACGGCCATCATTGTCCAGAACTGTAAATAATCCACACGGACATTCCCGACGCAACCCATGGACAGCGGGGCTCCAAGGGGGCCAAGGTACCACCAGCCCTTTCCTACGTGAGTTTAAATCCAACATATTGTTTCATTGAAGGACTGCTCTTGTGTCTGACGTCTGCTCAGCAGAATGCACAAAGTCACCCTTTTTGAATGTTGATGATATGTTGGAGTATTGGGGCCATTGCAAACGCATCCCTGACCACAGCAGTCCGGGCAGGTCAGAACCCTTGCGTCTGTTGAGGCCCTTGCTCACAAAACTCAGAAAAACCGTTGACCAAAGGTGGGCCTGATACTTTCAAAAAATGCCCCCCCCCCCCGCCACAGAAATGGAGTGGGGGGTCTGTTTGTCAGTCCACTAACCAAGGAGGCTGGACCCATGAGCCGCTCGTGGACAGAAAGGGCACTTAGCTCCCCGCCGCCCCCCCAACCCGACACGACAACACCCATCCACCAGCTCCCCCTTACGTGCTTGTGGATTGGCCGGAAATGTATGACGGCGGCCTCCAGCACATGGGGCCAGTGGCGGCACTGTGCCCAGGATTCTGTGCATTACAGAAGCTGCTGCTCAGCGCCGTTCTGGCCCAATGTGATCGTCAATTATTTGCAGTTGGCCGTGCACAGTTCTGAGACCGCAGAATGTCACCCCAGCCGATCTGCCTTGATTTATGGGCTTCGGCGGTGAATTTGTCCAACAGAGTACTGATAGGAAAGAGTTCGGCCTCAGTTCGGCATAGGGCTGTGGTGTGGTACAGTGCACGTGTTGTTTGTGGTTGGTGCGACAGTCTTTGTGCTGTGCTCCCCAACGATGACCCAGACCCATCCCAATCCAAAATGGGTTGGGGCTCTTGGTGCTCATGCCGTGTCTCTCTGGGATGCGTTGGTCACTGTGATCCTCCCCACACTCTGCAGTTTGTGGCCCAGCCGTTGTTGGCCAGCCTGTCGGTGACCTGCCCCCAGCCCGATTTCTGTCGCAAGAGTCGATGTATGAAGCAGATTTTTGGGACGATGGTTTGTGTGTTGCTTTTTGTGTGTTCCCATGTGGTAGGGGTATGGGTGTGTGCCCATGTGGTTGAGCGTTTGTCACGTTTGTCCATCATCGCATTGCAACCCCAATCAGCCGGCTCAAAAAATTCCAAACCCATATGTATCCCCCTGTGGGACGAGAATGGTGGTGTGCCCATGTGGTGTTTGAGGTATGCCTGTGTGGCCATGTATTTGGGGTACGGGTGTGTTCAGATATGGTATTCAGGGTAATGGGGTGTTCACCCCTGGTTGAGGCATGGTAGTGCCCATGTAGTTGAGGTATGAGGGTAATGTAGTAAATTTGGTGGGGAATTGTTAGCTTATACATCCTTTCCTCTTTTTACATCTCTTTTGTGTGGGGACAGGATGAATTATTTTTACCACCAAGCAGAGTTTCAACAAGGAGCAAAAGATTTAAATTTTCCTTTTTAAAGTAGCAATCCAAAAGTGAAATAATCAAAAAACCTTGGAAGCACTTTTCAAGGTTGGTTGACTGTTTTCAATGCAGCATGAGGGTTCAATCAACAATCATTGATTGAATCCCCTCCGAAGCACAAGCAGACGGTGGCCAAGACAAGTGAAACCTTGTCCTTGATCACGAGAGCTTGTCCTTAAAGCTATGTCCTTTGAAGGCTGGCAGTCCCAGCCGACTAAGGTTGAAGGAAGCTTGCGGTGTAGAGGTGCGGAGGCTCTTGCTCGTGCCTGTCAACCCTTGGATCCCTCGGGTTCATTCCTAGATTTGTCTTGGGAGGTGTAGGCTTTGACTCGGACTGATGGAATGCATACTCATGTGGTAGATGTGGTAGATGAGGACACGCGTGACTACGTGGACCTGCCCTCCTCACATGCCATTGAATGTGGGAAGTTTGTGCAAGTGAAAGCGTTTGCTTTTCTCGGTGGCCTACAGCCGCAGTATGGCCAGTGAAGGAGGTGTGAAGTGGTCGGTGAAGGCACTCTTTGTGCTCCTGAACAGACCATGGAACGTTGTCATCGGTCAAAAAGGCTGCAAAGACCGTCACTATTGACGAGATGATGCTGGTCGTCAGGTTTTTTTTTATGCACCAACTCTTTTCATGGAATCCAACGGCGGACGCATACAGCGAGGCCCAAAACGCTTCAATAAAGATGTGGGTGCCGGCTCCGCAGCACAGGGGCTTGTGCAGTGCTGCACGACAGGGAGTAGCAGACCACTCGCGTGTTCTGCCCAATTCTGTGCGCGCAATTTACAGTGTGGTGCTGGCAAAATGGTTTGCAGTGCTCCCACAGACAACTGATTGGTTGCCGTTTCCGTGTTTGAGTGCGTTTGAGTGGCAACCTGCCACGCTCCTTCCATATTTGCCTGTGACGAACGTTCGTGTTTGGGAGGCTGTGTGTGTGCACTTATGGTGTGAGATGGGCGTCGTGCTGATGGCTGCAACCTTTGGCAAAGGGAAACGGAACACGTACCCCGAAGCAACTACGTCTTGGGTGGACGTAGACCGCCACCCCTTCCTGCCGCCCCCATGCTGAAAGCACCTCGTGTCCCTTTGCTCTTTGGGATCTTCCATCAGTACCCCCTCCCTGCGCCCTACGTACTCCGTGCTGTTTTCTGCCGCACATGCACAGGCATACTCTTCCACAAGCACACACGCACACACACTCAGGCACGGACACGGGCATGGGCTCCTACACAAACGTGCATTTCTGATTAACGAGACTTGCGGTTGCCTTGTTGTTGTGTGGGGCGCATGCCTCAGTCTCCCATGCTGCTGCCATGAAGCCTTCTGTGCCCCCATGTTCACAGGCTGTGGTACTGTGCCAGCGTGGAGCCCCCAGGGTATGTGCCTGCATGCCTGATGTGAATCACCGTTTCTTTCTGATGGTGTGTGATGTGTGAATTTGCAGTTGAGGCACTCGAGCTCTGCTCTGAGGGGGGGGGGGGACTCGGGGGCCCCAGTATGGTGGGGGGGTTCAGAAAATGGGCACCTAGGTCCAAGAGCCAACTTTGTTTGTTTTTACCGTATGCTGATGGGTGGATGATGATGGGTGGAAATTTTTCTTGACAAAAATTTTTACCCCACTTGTGTATGTTCAGAAGATTCGGCGTGTCATGGGATCATTTTGAGGTATGTGTGTTGGGGTACCCGCCCCCCCCCCCCCCCCGCCCCATGCGCGCCCTCTCAGACCCCCGCAAGGCGTAGTAGGCAGACTCAGGAGCCCATGGTGATGGGGGGGGGTTGGAAAATGGGCTCCCAAGTCCCCCCTGCCCTTCGACCCAATTTTCTCCCCGTGCTGCTGGGCTTTGGACACAGGTCCGTTGAGGCCTGGGGCCTGGCCCCAGCCCCAACCCGCCCAGAGCAGTGTGGGCCATGTGCCGCCAGCAACCAGCACGCACAGCTCCGGGCTGGCCACTGACCGGGATGCACGTCTGACCCGGTAAAGTCCCCGAGCCTGAAACCCAGACCCATCAGGACGTAACAGTGGAGCCAAGGGACTGGGTACGAACATTGAACACAAAGCACTTTGACGGCGCTGGCAGTCGGCGGACTGAAGGCCGAAAGAGTGGACAGCAAGCAGTGAAGGCCGTGGGAAGCAGGCGCGGCCGGAGCCTGATGCGGACATTCCAACCTCGCCATGGGTTCTCTTTGACTGGGCCCTGTTGGAGGGAGAGAGGGAGGTGGGGGGGCCGGGAGGGGGAGATATGATTGGATTGGAGAGGGAGAGGGAGAAGGACGGGGGGGGGGGGGGCAAGGGATTGGATTGGATTGGAGGGAGGGAGGGAGGGAGGATTGGATTTGATTTGATTTGATTTGAGGGCCGATCTTGAGGCTCACAGGCCGCCCGGGGGGCGCTCGATGGCTGTCCCGACGACTCTGCATATCGGCCGGCCATGCATGCAGTGCGCACCCAGCCGCCGCCGCGGGCTGGGGGGGGGCAGGCTCGCCGCCGTGCCGCGGGTTGGGCGGGGAGGGGGGTGGGGGGAGGAGGCCGAGCGACGCTCGCCGCAGGGTGGGGGGGGCCGGGAGGGTGGGGGGAGGGTCGCCGCGCCACGTCGGTCCGCCCCCGCCCCGTTGCCGCGGGGCCGCGGGGGGTGCATAGACCCGCCGCCCTGGGGGGGGGGGGGGGGTCGGTGTCCCCGCCCGCCACGCTCCTCCGCTCGCCGGGCCGGGGGGGGGGGGGCGAGGGAGGGGCCGGGGTAAAAGGGGGGGGGAGGGAGGGCCTCGGGAGGGAGGGAGGGAGAAAGGGAGGGAAGGAGGGAGGGAAGGAGGGAGGGAACGAGGGAGGGAGGGAGGGAGGGAGGCAGGGGGGAGATATAGTTGGATTGGAGGGAGGGAGGCAGGCAGAGAGGGAGGGATTGGATTGGATTGGATTGGAGGGTGTCATTTTGGTTGGTTGGTTGGTGCGACCAGTCCCCGCAAGGACACCTTGCTTCAGCACAGGGCCAGGCTTTGCTACATACCATAGAACCAAACAAACAAGAACACAAAGCCAGCACCTTCAGAGAGGGAGGGAGGAGGGAAGGGAGAGAGGGGAGGGGGGGGGGGGATCAGATTGGACTAGAGGAGGGGAGGCAAGGGGGGGGGGGATTGTGGTACCACGAGCCTATTCAATTCAGCCCTTGCCCGAAAAATTTCTCCAGCATTCTCTTGTGGCCCACAAGTGACCGTCAACTGAAACCCCCTGTTTGCAGTGGCGCTATTGACCCCCCCCTCCCCTGTGCCCAACGGAATATGCCAACCTCCAAATGATCAGCCTGTCCGATTGTGGTCACCCTGGGACCCTGGTTTGGCTTCCTGTCAAGGCATAATGGCCCGTTGGGGACTGTGCCGCCCCTTTGTGTGCCCAGTGCCCTGTCGTTTGTGTGTCCAGCGGTTGTTGATTGGGGTCATTCGGGGTGAAGCGCGAGGGAGGGCGGCCGGGCTCAGTTGTCAGGCCCCCTCAGGGGGGGGGGGGGAGTGCAAACCGGGGCATAGTGATGGCCCTGTGACGGACGGCGGTGGTGGTGTTCAGGGGCGGTCAGAGTGCCCAGTGCACTTCGGGGGCGTCGGGATGGGGAAGGGGGGGCTGGCCCTCCTCCGCGTCCCTCGCAGCCTCGCCGATGCACTCGATGGCCCGTGGGCCATGTGGAGCCAAGAGCCGCGGCGGCCCTACGACCGCAACAGCCCGACGGGCGCCGGCGGCCGGTCCTCCCGCCGCGCGTCCCGGGCCGACGACACGCCGCTCCCGCCGTACGCCCTGGCGCTGCGCCGCCGGACGGCGGAGATACTCGACATGTCGGCGATCGCCAACCGACGGACGAGCGGTGACCAGCCGTACGCAGGTGCGCGGGGGACGTGGGCAGGGATGCATTGGAAGGGGAGGAGGTACCCCCCCAGGGCGCCCAGCCTATGCCCAGCCACTGTCTCCTGACGCCAATGGCCAGCCTCAATGGCCCTTGTAACCCACAGTAACCGCCCCCAACCGCTTTGGCAACCTCCTCCAACCGCCTCTCTACCCGCTTCTGGGGCCGCCTCTGAGGTCCCTTCGCTTCTCAAGCATCCCTGGGCGTGGGGTCTGGGCCATGGGCCGGGCCAGGGGCAGGCTCGGCGGCGTGGACCGGGGCGGGGCCCGTGGCCGGGGCGGCAGGAAGGGCGGCCCCGGGGCATGGGCAGGGGCAGTGGTACGGGCGTGTGCAGGTGCCCGGGCCAGAGCATGGGCGGCGGGAGCAGGCGCAAGGGAAGCACAGAGGAAGGCGATGTTGAAAAGAGGATGGGGGGGGGGTCGTGCACACGCATCTGTATGCCAGAGCGGGGGGGGCATTGGCATGGGCCTTCAATGGGAGGCGCAGTTGGGTCAGGCAGAGGCCTGCACTTGAGTGAGCACGGGAGTGATGTCACCCCTTGTCCTTAAGAACCCCAATTTCCCTTCTTTTTTCGTTAAGGACGGCCCCCAAGGATCACCAACCGCCAACTGCCACCAACTGATCACCGCCAACCGCCAACCATTGTTCAAGACTGTTTCTGTGGTCTTATGTCTTGCCCATGTCTTGACCATGCAGCAGAGAGCGTGCCCGCGAACGTTCGTTTCTGTTGGCGTTACGAACTCTCTTGTTTTTCGCCTTCAGGACAGTCCTGTGTAGCCCCCCCCCCCCCCCCGCCCCCACTCTCTTCGGGACTGACGGTCCGTGGCACCCAACTGCTCTCCAACCGTTTCGTAACCGCCCAACCGCGTCCTGAACCGCTTTTCCGGCCGCCCGCAGCTTTTGCCCCTGCCTGAGACCCCCGTTACGCCCCCTGTAGCGGGGCTGGTCGCTCCTTCGCCGGCGCCCTCCTTGCCCCACCCCCCCTCTCCTTTCCAGATCAGTCCCTCTGCGCCGTCTGCGCGCGCGCCGCCTGTGGCACGCGTGCGTACACCCGATGCGCAGGCCAAGCGCCTGCGGTGTCCGACCACCGCCGCGACGGCCGCCGGGCACAGAAGAGGAGGGAAGGGGCCCCACTCCAGAGGAGGCTTTCATTGGGGCGAAGGGACGGCTGTGGGGACGGGGGTCTCCTGTGGGCCGAAGGGCACCGGCTGGGGCAGGAGTGGGGCGCCTGTACTGCACCCCCACGGGAATCGTGGTCCAGGCACCCTCCCCCCCCCCCCCTCCTCTGGGCCCAGGTTAGTACCACGTGGGCCAAGAGCTTCGGGCCCCCTCTTCCCCCGACGTGGGGGCCCCGAGACGGCGGGGGGTATGTGGCCACTCTGAGTTCTCCCCCTTTTGGGGGGGGTCCCTGACAAGCCCTAGGCATCCACCATCACCGCTTGGAGCATGAGCTGTGGAGTGCCGCCCTGAAGGTCCTCCGGGCCCCCGGATAGTGCGGACCAGCCGGGTGTAGACCTGCTGAGAAAGGAATTCCCGTGACCTGCACCCAGCGATGCATTGGAAGGGGGAGATGGGACCCCCCCCCCCCCTCCAGGCCGCTCAGCTTATGCCCTGTCACTAGCCACTGTCCCCCTGACGACAAATGCTAACTGCAATGGCATTTATAACCGACAGTAACCCCCCAACCGCTTTGGCCACCTCCTCCAACCGCCTATCTAGGCGCTTCTGGGGCGGCCTCCGAGGGCCCTCCCTCCTAATGCATCCCTGCACCCCTGCCCCGTGATGTCCCTCCCCGTGATATCGGTCTGTCTGACGTGCTGGGCCGACACAGGGGCGGTGTGGGGGTCGGGGGGCAGGGTAGCCCCTGCTCTTTCATCCTCCCCCCCCCCCCCCCCCCGGGCACAAGAGCAACCTGGGCCTCAAAAGACTCTTGCCCTCCCTCGCAAGGGCGTGGACATCCTCGGCCCCAACGGCTGCTGTTGGGGTGTCCGCCTGGGCGTACCCAGCCAACGGCGAGGGCCGGTGCCCTCCTCCGTGTGGACCCGACACGGAGCAGTGAAACAGGGACAGTCCGGGGGCTCCGTTGGTACAACCGACCGAGGGAAAGGAAGGGAGTGCAGGGGGTAAGGACAGGCCAGGCAGGGAGATCAGAGGCACTAGGGAGTGAGAGGCCGACAGGCACTCCCGCCGGCGGAGGGAAAGGCTTCAAGGAAAGGACAAGGGTAAGTGGCGAGAGGCCAATGGGCGAGGCAGCCTCGGCCTGAGCCAAGAGGGCCACGGCCACACCTGAGGCTTGGGCAAAGGGCATAGGTGGGGCGGCTAGGCTGGCTTGGCTTCCTGAAGGCCCAGCCGCCTTCAGCCCCAACCCCAAACAAGAGGGTTTGGGCTTGATTTGGAACACCTGTGTAGAGATAGTGCCTCTTGTGATAGCAAACCTATTGTCCCCAGACAGCAATCCAGTAAAGTGTCAAGCCCCCCCCCCCCCAGACCACAGGCCTGTGTTTGCAGATGGGCGAGAGCACAGCCACTGTCCCCATTCCCCTTGCGCAGACGTGCCGGGCAACGGGCCCCCCTTCCAGAGGAATACATCGGGCAGCCCCCGACGGCGGGTGTCCATTGTGGAGGAGCTGCAGCCCGTGACCAAGAGGCGGCGCCGGACGGCGGACGTCGTCGAGATGGCGGATGCGGGGATGACTGGAGGTGTGCCCGGTCCCAACTGCCTGAACCCTCCGACAGCCCCTGGGCCTGTTGCCTGGGGTAGGGCCCCGTCGCGAGGGCCCCGCCCTGTCTTCTTTGAACCGTGCCCCGCATTTGCATCACCCTCACCACATCGCCACCCCTCTGCCCCTCACAATCCAGCCCCCCGCCCCCCCCCCCCCCCTCCCTCCAGCCCCAGCCCCCAAAGTCACGATGCCAGCGTGTGGGGCATTGTCGCGGTGGCATCATGAGCGGGCTCCCCACCTCTCGTGGTTTTTTGAACCCGCCCCCTTCATCTCCAACCCAATGCGTGGGCAACGCCCCCTGCCCCCCTCCAAGGGATGCATTAGAAGGGAAGGGACCTCAGAGGCGGCCCCAGAAGCGGTTAGGCAGGCGGTTGGAGGAGGTTTCCAAAGCGGTTGGGGCCGGTTACTGTCGGTTACCAATGCCATTGAAGCCGGCACTTGCCGTCAAGGAGACAGTGGCCGGGCATAGGCTGGACGCCCTGGGAGGTACCTCCCCCCCTTGCCCCCCAGCCCACCCCTTCCGTGCGGAGAAACCCCTCCTCAAAAGGTGAACAAGCCTGCACACCCGGAAGTACCAACCGGCATACTCACTCAGCCTTTGTGTGGCGACCCCCCCCCCCCCTATGTGTGCCCCCCCGCCCCCCGTCCTGCCCTTGTGCTCCACTTGCCCCATGACCCTTGCGCATCAGCCCCTCCCTCGGCCCCTTGCCCCTCTGCCCCCGGATCATGGGTTGTGCCCCGGAGGTCCAATGTACGGCTCGCAGTTGAAAGGTCGCCTGTGCGACCCCCACATCCCCCTCGGGAACGGATGTTGGCGGAGCAAGGCACATCCCCCCCCGCCCCGCCCCTGCTCCGGTATGGGACATTAGATGTTAGATGGGGAAACAACTGCAGTGGACCAATCTGTAAGCGCTGCCTCAGACCAAATATTTCCTTCAATTGTAAGGATGTGGTCAGGTGCGTGCGAGGGGGAGGGGCGGCAGGGGGGGCTCTTCGGGTGGCCCAAGTACCCCCGCCCCCCGCCCCCAGGGGGAGGCACCAGCCTGGCGTTCATGAACGCACACACGCGCGGATCGTTTTGTTGCACCGCAGTCCATTGCTGCCGCTGAAGACCTGCAAAGACGTTTCCAGAGACCATGTGCCCCTTCTTGTTCGTGCTCCTCACTACCAATGTTCTCGTAAGGTGGAGTGCCAACTCCCCAGCCCCCAATTTAGGCCCACCCCCCCAAAAAAACCCCCTCATCCTTTGCCCTCCACAGGCGATACAAAATAAGGGGCTGGGTTGGGTCTTCCGGACCAGTCTCTAATGTCCCCCTCTGGGAACAACTGCTTACTGAACTTGAACGGCCCGGTCGAACTCTCCACTGGGTGCCGTCACTCGTAACCATTGAAGACAACAATGAGGCTGACAGGTTGGAAGAAAAGGGACCCCCCCCTCCCGGGACAAGGACAAGCGGAAGGCAGGAGGGGGTGGATGCATCCCGGTGCCTGCCATCCCAAAAGCCAGGCCAACCCAGACCCTCTGCTCCCTAGGCCCAGCCCGCCGGACACCGCACACCCTCCCAACTGCACGTGAGGCCCTTGGGTGCAGCCGCGGAGCATACGCCCCGGGGGCAACATGCTGCACCCATGAGCAGTGGGGCATGCACCCCCGCGCTCGCCCCAAAATTACGACGCCGAATGGCCGTGATCCACAAAAGGACGTCACACAACGGATATGGCACTGGACACCCGTTGTGTTGCACAGCGCCCCCCCCCGCCCCCCTCAAGCCTTTGCTCAGTGCAGCGTACACCCCATCCTCCGGGGGCTGGGGGCGGGGTGCACTTAAGTAAAAAAGGGGCCTTGGGGGGTCGGTCGTGAGTCGTGTTGCAATATCGGCTCCAAAGCAGAGCCTGTGCCTTGCACAATGGGTTTGCTGTGGCCCGTTTGACCCGCGGTTTGAATGCAGTGGCGCCCTGAGCGTCATGATACAACAAAGAAATATGTTGGCAATGCCTCCAAGGCAGCGCACTGTGCGCTGTGCAAAAAGTAGGCTATTTTTGACCCATTTTCCCCGATGCCAAGGTGACCGCAGTAATTACTGTGTTCCCAGACACGCGACTACTCAGTCCAAAAACTTAGATAACGAGTTAAAACAAATGTATTTCCCACTAAAAATGCCAGAGTACTGTCTGAATCTGCAGTTTTTGCCCTGTGGACCTGTGAAGCTCCCCCGGTAGTGGGTAGTTTTCAGGGTGGTCACGGGAAAGCGAATTTACTGTTTGGCGCTGTGCAGAAACGCCCGCGAGGGGTACCGCGGCTGTTGATTTCTTTGGTAACGTTATTTGGTGTTGCCTCTTTGCCCCAGATACAGTCCCCTGATGTGCGGATTGGAGACAATCAGGGCCCATGACATTTTCTTCATGACGTCTCAGCCGCCCTTCGGCCTTCATTGAGGCCGAATGGAGATCGGCCCGTCAAGGCCCTGTGCCTCACCGCCCCCCCCCCCCCCCCCCACCCCCCTCCCTCCCGCTGTGCCCTTGCCCCTCTCGGCCCCACGCCCTCCTCCGCCCGCCCGCGCTCTCACACCCAAAGGGCCCCCGGAGGCTACCGTGCCCTCGCCCATGCCTCTCGTCCCTCCGCAGGCGGGGACCAGTTCCCCCCCCGAAGTGCCCTCAAACGGCCGCAAAGCGATCGCGGGTTCGGGCGGGCGATTGCGCAGAGAGTGAGGCCCGCCAGAAATGCCCCAGTGCAGTTGGAATGGGAGGAGGTCCGGCCGGCGTCAGGTCTGCCCTTTTGTGCTTTTCACGGCCGCCCTCCCCCTCCGACATCGGGAGCGCTCGGCGGGCGGGCAGTCGCCGGCGTTTGCTGGGGGGCTTGCCAACAGACGTCTGAAGAGGCTTTGGCTGCAGCAGGCGGTTGGTTTTTTTCTTTTGGCGGTATAATTGCTCTGTGGATGGATGTGGCTAATTGCTGGGGTGGGGGGATGAGGGGGAGGGGGATGAGGGGGATGAGGGGGATGAGGGGGATGAGGGGGATGGGGGGGATGAGGGGGATGAGGGGGATGAGGGGGATGAGGGGGATGGGGGGGATGAGGGGGATGAGGGGGATGAGGGGGATGAGGGGGATGAGGGGGATGAGGGGGATGAGGGGGATGGGGGGGATGGGGGGGATGGGGGGGATGGGGGGGATGGGGGGGATGAGGGGGATGGGGGGGATGGGGGGGATGAGGGGGATGGTGGGGGGGGGATGAGGGGGATGGGGGGGATGGGGGGGATGGGGGGGATGGGGGGGATGGGGGGGATGGGGGGGGTGAGGGGGATGGGGGGGATGGGGGGGATGGGGGGGATGAGGGGGATGAGGGGGATGAGGGGGATGAGGGGGATGGGGGGGATGGGGGGGATGGGGGGGATGAGGGGGATGGTGGGGGGGGGATGAGGGGGATGGGGGGGATGGGGGGGATGGGGGGGATGGGGGGGATGAGGGGGATGGGGGGGATGGGGGAGATGGGGGGGATGAGGGGGATGAGGGGGATGAGGGGGATGGTGGGGATGAGGGGGATGGGGGGGATGGGGGGGATGAGGGGGATGAGGGGGATGAGGGGGATGAGGGGGATGGGGGGGATGGGGGGGATGGGGGGGATGGGGGGGACGGGGGGAATGAGGGGGATGGGGGAGATGAGGGGGATGAGGGGGCTGGATGGATGGATGGATGGATGCACTGCGCTTGTTCCGGTGCGCTACACCGTCTGCCCAGGGCCCTTGGTTTTCTTTCTGTGTCTCCTCGGCATATCACTGCATTCCCCGTCCCTCCCTTCCCTGATACACGCACCGGAGCATGCACTGAGCGGTCGCATTCATTCATTCTTCCATGCATCCACGTACTTGCTCCTTGTCTGTGCACTTGCATTGCTTTCGTCTGTGTTCTCACCATTGCCACCCTTTACCCTTTCCCTTCCCCTGGCTGGTGTGGGGCCCCACATTCTTGCTTGCGGATATTGGAGGTGTCGTTTGGCTCCTCCCTTGCCACCTGCAGGACAGTGGGGTTAGGTCATCTGCACACGGTCAATCGCCTGTTGCACTGCATGGGCCCATTCTGTCGCCTTGGCCCCCCCGGTTAGGCATATGACCATGTATGCACCGTGTCCCTCCCATACTACTCGTCGTATCACCCTGCATTGGGCTTCTGCCCTCTCATACCACTGCCTCTGCTGCGGTGTAACTCCTCCCTCGGTGATTGCTATGTAGCACAGGCCCATCCCAAAGGGTGGCGCCGTTACCTTTTGTAAGCCCCCTAGGGGCAAGCTTCCTATCCTTTTGTGGGAACCCCACGCTGCATGTTGGATGCTGCACAGTCGCATGTTCTGTACCCCCTTTGCTGCCAGCCGCACTTTAGTCCCCCATACTGCTGCGAGCAGTGCCCATAGCAGTGGTGCTGGGATGGTGGTCTCTTGCCCCTCCCCTTCCTGGTACCTGCATCTGTCATTTGTATGCATCATAGCCGCGTAGTGTTGCCCTGCAGGCAGGGCCCAATACTCTCTCCACAGCTCTGTGTCTGCAGTCGCTGTATGCCATATATACATGCCTTGTGTGTGCATGATGCGCAAACATAGGTGGCGTGCGGGCTCCACACTGAGCACTTGCATCGCTGCCACCACTTCCGTGCTGGGTACCGACGCTGTGTTCATGGGCCACAGGGTGATACCCTCTGTGTGCATGCTTTGCTCATACCACCAGCCGTGTTTAGGCGGTACCCATAGCAGTAGCACTGTGGTGCCCTGTCCCGTGAGCTGTACCCCCCCCCCCACATTTGGTGTATTCGTACCCCTCGCTTGGTGTGTTCTCTGCACACTCGCACAATAGCTCCCATGCCCTGTACGACACTGTGCCACAGGTTGGGGCATCTCTGGTGCGCATGTGTCACTCTGCATGCATATGTTCCCTTACACGCTTCACATTCTCCATGTCCTTCCGTGTCTATGTACATGTCCCTGGTGTTTTCAAAAAATGCCGCCAACAGGGCACTCGCCTGGTCTCTGGGATGGCGAAATGTACACTGAGCCCACTGGTGTCGTAGGCTGGCATCCTCTCTTCTCTCCTGCACATGCTCCATTGGTGTGTACCCCTGTTCTGACGGCACTGAGTCTCCTGCTTGCACCATGCTGTCCCTGACCATGCGCTTTATGCCCATCACCCTACGCCCTTTGTGGTACCACGCGAATGTGTGCCCTGCCACCCATGCCTGCGGCATGGTCCAGTGGCTGCCCTCCCTGTGTCTTTGTGCTCGTTTGGCCTTGGTGTCCGCTGCCTTATTGGCCATGGCCAGCACGCCTTGTAACTGTGTGTCGTGCTGTGCTGGGCACCATCCCATCCTGAGTGGCATGCTCTGTGCTAAGTCGTAGAAGTCACACACTGTGCGATCCATGAGGTTGCCCCCCCTGTGTGTGAGTGTGTGGTGTGCCAGGGCTGTTGCCGCCCCTTTGTTGTCACAAAAGGCCAGCACCAGGTCGACGCTCTCCCCCCTGGTGCTTGTCGCCCTGTGTATCGCCCTGCATGCCTCCACCACTGCAGTGGCTTCCAGTACATCTGTGCTGCCATGCATGAGATCCATCCATGCTTGTCCCTCCCACACTATGGTGCCATGCAGGTCACTGGCCACTGCCCCCAGGCCCCATATCGTCTCTCCTTGTTTGCCACTCACATCCCCCACTACTACTAATACTCTGTGTGGTATGCTTTTCACGCTTGCATGACACTCCCATGTGTCACACTGTGCTCCCTCATGGTGTATCACCGGCTTCCATTGGTGCTCTGTGCACCAGCGGTATAGCTTGTCATGGTCTGTATCCACCCCCCGTAACGTTCCCATTCCTCCCCACGGCCGGATGATTGCCATTTGGGTGGTTTCCCTGACCCATTGGTGTTTGGCATTCGCCGTTTTGTACATGTCCATCAGATTGTTTTCCCAAAATGCTTGCAGTGGTGGTGTCACTGCCAAGCCTTTTGCATGCACAAAAAATTGCTTGGGGGTTTTCAGGGGTAGGTATAGTGTTCGCCGCATGGTGTTGCACATGATGCCCAGTACTGTCTTGGTTTCCCCTGCATGCCCCCTCCCATTGACATGCTGCGGCCACCCCACACTGCGCTTGTATAGCCACCTGGCCAGTATGCATCCGGCCACTAGGGCCTTCAATATGGCCAGGGAGGGTACATGCCTGCATGTCTGTGCTGTGATGTGGCGTGCATGTTTCCTTATTCCCTGGATGTCTTCCCCTGCTGCCGTGAGCACATTTGCATTGCCCCCCAGGAATTTGATGTATTTCGTACGCTTGGCCGCGTGTACCGTGGTTCCTTCCACTTGGATGGTGGAGGCCTGTGGTGTGACTTTGTGGTTGTGGTATGCATAATGGATGAGGCCAAACTTGTCGGGATTGCACGCCGCATTCATGGCTTTGAGCACTGCTATGGTTCTGTTCACGCTGTGTTGTAGGCCTTGTGTCGTGGCCCCCCATAGTGTGGTATCATCCACCACACACTGTATGTGTAGGCGTGCCATGGACTCCCACAGTCTCAGTGAAATCCCCCCCTCCCCGATCCCTGGTCCTGCCAGAAACAGAGAATTCCAGATGTAAAAATAGGGGTCCATGCCCCCACCCTGTACCAGTCCCCCCGTCACTGAGCATGCCATGGAAAGGCCCATGGCCGTCACCACATAGGCTGTGATGTGGGCATACAATTGGCTCTGTTGCCTCCATGCCCTTTGCAGATTCCCCCCTTGTGCCACCTGTTTGGTCACCAATTCCCTGTCTGTCTGCCCATACCCATTGCTGAGGTCCAGGAACATTAATAGGATTTCCCCTGTATCCCTTAGCTGTGTGAAGATGCTGGTGTAGGTTAGCCGCCGCAAGTGCTGGCAGTTCAGGCCCTTTAGGATGGCATGCTGCAACATGTGCAGGTCCTCCGGGGTGTTGTATCGCTGGCTCCTCATGAGGAGCAGCTTCTGCCCCTGCCTGGGTATTGCCGATCCCAGCATGATGGGTCTTGTGTGTTTGTTTAAAACGATACCTGGCTGTTTTTCAAAAGGCAGGTGCAAAAATCTGGTGCATTCTGCTGGCAGTTTGTCAATGGGGGTTAGCAGAACCCTTGCCTGCATGTGCTGGTATGCCAGCTCTGCGTGGATGGACAGCCCTGCCGCCACTCCATCCGCCGCTACTGTTAGGTTGCGTTGCGCCCTTGCCAGCTCCCTGCCCTCACCATACTGCATGGGGTACCCCAGCGTGTGTCTCACCTCACCTGCTGACTCTTCTGTCACCCTGGCCCTTTCTACTCTGGTCACTTTATCATAGCATCCCCTGTCTTCCCCCGTTGGTATTTGCCTGCTGACCCATTCCACACTTGGGCTGGCTGTTGGCAGAGTGTTTTTTCTCTGTGCCTCTTTCGCCACCACCTCCTTCACTTTCTCTCCCGTGGCCACTGTGTGTGTCGTGGTGTCCCACACCTTGGTAAGCTGGACCAATTTGCTTGCTTTCTTGATCCGCAGGATTTTGGTGGTGGCCCCTATTTGCTGTATCTGTTCCAGGACATGGCGTTCTTGCATTTTCGCCAGCCATACCTTATCATGGAGCATGGTGAGCACCTCCGGCACGTCCACCCAATTCCCCGTCCCCCCTCCCCCCCCCTGACTCTTCTGTTGCATGGCCTCTCTGATGGATTGTTCTGCTTGCCTTTGCACCCGTAGTTCATCCACTGCTGCCACTACCTCCCGGTACATGGCCACCCATTGCTGCACGGTGAGTCCTGCCCCACTGATACACTCCATCACCGTGCCCCAACTCTGTCTGTCCCCCGGCCCCCACGCATTGACTCCTGTGGGTTTGTGTCCCACCGGTGCGGTGTCACTGTCCCACCCCCTCCCTACCCTCATCTTAAACTGCACCAGCGGATGGTCCGCCACTCCCTCACTGTAGTGCACCACATCTGGCTCCATGGCCTGGGACGTGATCACCCAGTCTTTATGGTCTCTCGCTTCATGTCCTGTGGTGTGCGCGTACATTCTTCTGTCCTGCATCCAATGTGCTGTGGGTGTGTGTGTGGGGACATATCTGTTCCAATCACCACATATGATACATTGCGCATATGCATGCAATGCGTACACTGCCGTGAGTGTTTGCAGGCACTTGGCGTAGTCACCTGGTGCATTGCGTTGTGGCATGTGCACTACTATGAGCAGTATGGTGTGGTGTGCCATTCGTGCCAACACTGCCATGGCCCATCTGTCGTCATGCACTTTCTCCATGTGCGTGACCCTATCTGTATGCATCCACACCCCAATCCCCTTCCCGATCCCCATGTGCTTGGATATTCGCCTCTTGTATCCCATGAACAGGGGGTCCCTTCTCTCCACCCCCCATATTTCCGCCACCGCCACAAGGGTGGCTCTGTTCCATAGTGCCACTGTCTTTATCTCTTGCCATTTGCTTGCCGTCATGCTTTGCGCATTGACAAACATGCCTGTTATGGTTACCTTCCCTCCCCGCCCTTGTGACAGGATCTTAGGCATCCCACTCCATATGGATGCCGTATAGTGCATCTGGGGCGGTTGTGTTTGTGGGTGCAGGTATGCACTGCAAATGGTGTGCCCATCGCTGTGTGCTATTGTGCATCGCAGTTCCATTGCGGATATGTCCTCCTCCTTTGTGCCCCAGGCCCTGGCCCACTCTTCAAACAAGGCTCTCTCATTGCCTTTCATGCTCGCCCATACCTGTGCACATTTCCTTCCCTTACCACCATCTTTTCTGCGCCACACTCTTTTGCGCAGGATGGTCCATTGTAGTACAAATACATCATATGCTGGCAACACCCATTCCCCTGCCGTTCCCATGATCCCCTGTGCAGTGTATCTTTGCACTCCATAGTGTCTCCACCAATTGTGGGACATTTGTAGGCGAAACATGGCTCCCCCGAACTCCATGTCCCCTGACTCTACTGTGTGCACTGTCTCCGCCCTGTGTGCTTGTGCTGTGAGTGTAATGTGTTGTGGCCGACCTCGTTGCTGGATGCTCTTCCAGTGCCTGCTGACACCGTCTGGGTTCATGTGCCATTCCAGCCCCAGAGTGGTTATGGCCACCCTGTGTGCCACTTGTGTGCGTTCATTGCCCGTGATCACCCAGGGGTGCATGCGGGGGTTCACCACTGGTCCATGTGGTTGTTTCAGGGTTTGGCCCATTTGTGACCGCCCATTTGTGGTGCGACGATACTCCCATGCCATGGACATCCCCGGGGTGTCCAGTACCCCTGGGTGCAGTGGCCGGCTCCCCCCCACTTGCATGGTGTGCTTTGGCTTGTTGCCTGCACTCGCTGCCTCCGCTGTGTAGGCCCTGGTGCCACCCTTCTGTACCCACATCCCTTTATATTGCACTGCCTGTCTCAGCATGTGCTCGTCTATGTGCATATCAAACATGACTGGTCCCCCTGTGCGTTCTTGTTCCTCCATCCCCCATATGGATATGAACGGTGTTGTGGGTGTGTGTGGCGCCATTGTGAGGATAACAAGTCGGCCCAGGGTCCCACTGAGACCTGCTGCCGTGATGTTGATCGCCGGGTCTCCTCCTTTGCTTGGCCTTGTTCTCGTTACCGGTGTGGCTTGATCCTTGGCTATGTGGCATGTCACTGTACCCCATCGGCACTCTTCTACTTTCATGGACATGGCCACTCCTTTGAGGGCTACTTGCCGCATCGTTCTTCCTCCCATGTATGCCTCATAGCTGGCCGCATCCACCGCCAGCAGCAGCGGTCTTTCACTCCTGCCAACCACCACAGCACACAGTGCTGGCCACATGTCCGCCAGGTTGTGGAACTTGAACTTTTCATTGATGAATTGTGCCACTCGGTTGGGGTTGCTGCAGCGTATTCCTGTCAGCTGTATCACCTTCAGCGCTTGTTGTTCTTCCGTGATGTCCACGTATTTGTTGTCCTCGCTGTCTTCTTCATCCTCATCCGGTTCTCGTTTGCGCTTCAGGTTGCGGATCATTCGCCTCATATCCGTTTCTTTCTCTTTTTCGCTCCCCTTCTTTTTCCCCATATCGCCCGCTTGATCTTGGTCCTTGGTCTTGTGCTTCTCCTTTTTGCTCTGCAGCAGTCTCATCAGGCGGTCCGTCTCATCTTCAGATTCAGAGCTGTCTTCCTCCATCGCCGCCAATTGCTGTCGTAGTCTTTCTTTTTGTTGATCCTTCTGTGCTTTTGCCGCCGCCTTTTCAGCTTGCTTCAGCTTTGCTGTCAGCTCCTCTTTGCTCGGCGATGCCCTTGTCTGGCGCTTGTTCTTTTGCTCTTCCAATTGTGTTACCAGCTCTGCTTGTTCATCAAGAAGTCGCTGGATGTATATGTCCCTTTCATCTTCGGGCTCCACCGCTGGCTTCTTGTTTGGTGGCTTGTCCGCCTCATGCTTTTTTGCCACAAATCCAGCCATGCGCGCCACGTTGGCTATGTGCTTCTTCCATGCTTGGTGTGTACTTTGTTCTCCTCCCACTTGGAGGTGTTTGTTGCCGATCACTTTACTTCCTTCTCCTTTGGCCATCCTTTGGACTTCTTGTGCTATCGCCAGCTGGTGGTGATCTCCTAATCCTTCCAACGTCTGCATGTCCGCTCCTACACATTTCATTGTTCTTTGGAGCTCCGTGACTTGCTCTTCCGTGATGGCCTCCAGCGCCGCGTGGTAGGATTGGACACATACCTGTTCGTCCCGTAGGGCCATGGCAGCCCTGGTTGTGTCCGTGAGTCCCTCTTTTGGTATGGTGTAAAGTGCCAGTAGCTTGGCTGGCACTGCCCCTTCATGCATGGCAATCGCCAAGTCCACCCATCTTTCCTCATCGTCCACTGACTTCCATTGAATCAGCTCTTTTCCTTGGCGCACTTCAGTGTCTCCCCACTGGATAAATGTATTCAGTGTGAGGACTTTGGCGAGCTGTCCTGGGGACCCTGGGACCGACGCCATGTGGATCTGTATGAGGGTGTGGGGTTGCGTGGTGCCCCTTGTTGTTTCTTGCCCCCTGTGCTGTGTGTTTGTCCCCTTTGTGTGTGTATCCACATGTTTATTGTGTGTATTATGATTGTCTCTCATTCTCTCTATGGCATCTGCGGTCTGTCATTGAATTTTTCGGCTTTCCGGGCCATGATCACGCCGCTCGCGGGCTGCCGCTTGGCTGCTCATGCGCGTCGACTCCACCATTGCGGTGCTCGAATCGCTGCCTCTTGGCCTTGTTACCGGATCGCCAGCTTCCGCTTGTGCGTCCTGAGTAACATACCAGTGTTGTGGCGCTGGGCCGGTGTGTGTTTGAGTGTGTTGTGTGCCCTGTGGTATGCCTGCCCGTTTCATCTCTCGGGTCTTAATGCCTGCTTACTATGGCAGGTCTTTGCGCTGTCATATCAGGTGCCAGGTTCATGCGCCTGGTCTTATTTCCTTTTGCCTGTGTTCGTGTTCCTTTTCGTGCTGTTGTGTACCCTGTTTGTTTGTTCGCTTGCTTGTCGCACCTGTGCGCACCACGTCTCTGGTTCTCTTCACTTTCCGTTGTCGTCCTGTAGCTCTGGAATTTGTGATAATGCCGTGTAAACACATCGCCTCTCCTGAGGCGTTATGGGTTCCCTGCGGAGAGGGATGAGGGGGATGGGGGGGATGGGGGGGATGGGGGGGACGGGGGGGATGAGGGGGATGGGGGGGATGGGGGGGATGGGGGGGATGGGGGGGATGGGGGGGATGAGGGGGATGGGGGGGATGAGGGGGATGAGGGGGATGAGGGGGATGGGGGGGATGGGGGGGACGGGGGGGATGGGGGGGATGGGGGCAATGGGGGGGATGCGGGGGATGCGGGGGATGCGGGGGATGGGGGGGATGGGGGGATGGGGGGGATGAGGGGGATGGGGGGGATGGGGGGGATGTGGGGGATGATGGGGGATGATGGGGGGGATGGGGGGGATGAGGGGGATGAGGGGGATGGGGGGGATGAGGGGGATGGGGGGATGGGGGGGATGAGGGTGATGGGGGGGGGGTTGGGGGGGGGGGATGATGGGGGGGATGGGGGGATGAGGGGGATGAGGGGGATGAGGGGGATGGGGGGGATGAGGGGGATGGGGGGATGGGGGGGATGGGGGGGATGGGGGGGATGGGGGGGATGGGGGGATGGGGGGGATGGGGGGGATGAGGGGGATGAGGGGGATGGGGGGGATGGGGGGGATGGGGGGGACGAGGGGGATGGGGGGGAGGGGGGGGATGAGGGGGATGAGGGGGATGGGGGGGATGAGGGGGATGGGGGGGATGGATGGATGGATGGATGGATGCACTGCGCTTGTTCCGGTGCGCTACACCATCTGCCCAGGGCCCGTTGCTTTTGCTGTGTTTCCTCGGCTTATCACTGCTGATGGGGGGGATGGGGGGGATGGGGGGGATGAGGGGGATGCGGGGGATGCGGGGGATGAGGGGGATGATGGGGGGGATGATGGGGATGATGGCGGGGATGGGGGGACGGGGGTGATGGGGGGGATGGGGGGATGGGGGGGGGGATGGGGGGGATTGGGGGGGGGGATCGGGGGGGGATGGGGGGGATGGGGGGGATGGGGGGGATGGGGGGGATGGGGGGGATGAGGGGATGAGGGGGATGAGGGGGATGAGGGGGATGGGGGGATGGGGGGGATGCGGGGGATGGGGGGGATGAGGGGGATGAGGGGGATGGGGGGATGGGGGGGATGGGGGGGATGGGGGGGATGAGGGGGATGGGTGGGATGGGGGGGATGGGGGGGATGGGGGGATGGGGGGGATGGGGGGGACGGGGGGGATGGGGGGGATGGGGGGGATGAGGGGGATGCGGGGGATGAGGGGGATGATGGGGGGGATGATGGGGATGATGGGGGGGATGGGGGGGATGGGGGGGATGGGGGGGATGGGGGGGGGGATGGGGGGGATGAGGGTGATGGGGGGGGTTGGGGGGGGGGATGGGGGGGGGATGGGGGGGATGGGGGGGATGGGGGGGATGAGGGGGATGAGGGGGATGGGGGGGATGGGGGGGATGGGGGGGATGGGGGGGAAGAGGGGGATGAGGGGGATGGGGGGGATGGGGGGGATGGGGGGGATGAGGGGGATGGGGGGGATGGGGGCGATGGGGGGGATGGGGGGGATGGGGGGGATGGGGGGGATGGGGGGGATGGGGGGGATGGGGGGGATGAGGGGGATGAGGGGGATGGGGGGGATGGGGGGGATGGGGGGGTGCGGGGGACGGGGGTGATGAGAGGGATGAGGGGGATGGGGGGGATGGGGGGGATGAGGGGGATGCTGGGGGGATGCTGGGGATGATGGGGGGGATGGGGGGGATGGGGGGGACGGGGGGGATGGGGGGGATGGGGGCGATGGGGGGGATGGGGGGGATGAGGGGGATGGGGGGGATGGGGGGGATGGGGGGGATGAGGGGGATGAGGGGGATGAGGGGGATGGGGGGATGGGGGCGATGGGGGGGATGGGGGGGATGAGGGGGATGGGGGGGATGGGGGGGATGAGGGGGATGAGGGGGATGAGGGGGATGAGGGGGATGGGGGGGATGGGGGGGATGGGGGGGGTGGCGGGGGACGGGGGGGATGAGAGGGATGAGGGGGACGGGGGGGATGGGGGGGATGAGGGGGATGCTGGGGGGGATGATGGGGATGATGGGGGGGATGGGGGGGGTGGGGGGGGATGGGGGGGATGGGGGGGATGGGGGGGATGGGGCGGATGGGGGGGATGGAGGGGGATGGGGGGGATGGGGGGGTTGGGGGGTGTATGTTGTAATTCGTGTAATTTTTTTTTTTTCGCTGTAAATGCGCGTAACAAAAAAACCGTATAGTCGTGTAATTTTTTTTTTTTCGCTGTAAGTCGTGTAAGCCGGCTTACACGACTTACAGCAAAAAAAAAAAATTACACCACCTGACGGTTTTTTTGTTACACGCATTTACAGCGAAAAAAAAAAAATTACACGACTTACAGCAAAAAAAAAAAAATTACACGACCTGACGGTTTTTTTGTTACACGCATTTACAGCGAAAAAAAAAAATTACACGACTTAAAGCAAAAAAAAAAAAATTACACGACTTACAGCAAAAAAAAAAAATTACACCACCTGACGGTTTTTTGTTACACGCATTTACAGCAGAAAAAAAAAGCAAAAAAAAGCGTCAGGGGTTATGTAGCCACCTTGCCCACTTGTGGGCCACTTCTGATTCTGCCCCCCGCTCTGCAGCGGTGGGGCTCCCCGATACGGCAGGGGTGAGGTAGCCAATTTGCCCACTTGTGGGCCACTTCTGATTCTGCCCCCCGCTCTGCAGCGGTGGGGCTCCCCGATACGGCAGGGGTGAGGTAGCCAATTTGCCCACTTGTGGGCCAATTCTGATTCTGCCCCCCGCTCTGCAGCGGTGGGGCTCCCCGATACGGCAGGGGTGAGGTAGCCAATTTGCCCACTTGTGGGCCACTTCTGATTTTGCCCCCCGCTCTGCAGCGGTGGGGCTCCCCGATACGGCAGGGGTGAGGTAGCCAATTTGCCCACTTGTGGGCCACTTCTGATTTTGCCCCCCGCTCTGCAGCGGTGGGGCTCCCCGATACGGCAGGGGTGAGGTAGCCAATTTTCCCACTTGTGGGCCACTTCTGATTTTGCCCCCCGCTCTGCAGCGGTGGGGCTCCCCGATATGGCAGGGGTGAGGTAGCCAATTTGCCCACTTGTGGGCCAATTCTGATTCTGCCCCCCGCTCTGCAGCGGTGGGGCTCCCCGATACGGCAGGGGTGAGGTAGCCAATTTGCCCACTTGTGAGCCACTTCTGATTCTGCCCCCCGCTCTGCAGCGGTGGGGCTCCCCGATACGGCAGGGGTGAGGTAGCCAATTTGCCCACTTGTGGGCCACTTCTGATTCTGCCCCCCGCTCTGCAGCGGTGGGGCTCCCCGATACGGCAGGGGTGAGGTAGCCAATTTGCCCACTTGTGGGCCACTTCTGATTCTGCCCCCCGCTCTGCAGCGGTGGGGCTCCCCGATACGGCAGGGGTGAGGTAGCCAATTTGCCCACTTGTGGGCCACTTCTGATTTTGCCCCCCGCTCTGCAGCGGTGGGGCTCCCCGATACGGCAGGGGTGAGGTAGCCAATTTGCCCACTTGTGGGCCACTTCTGATTTTGCCCCCCGCTCTGCAGCGGTGGGGCTCCCCGATACGGCAGGGGTGAGGTAGCCAATTTTCCCACTTGTGGGCCACTTCTGATTCTGCCCCCCGCTCTGCAGCGGTGGGGCTCCCCGATACGGCAGGGGTGAGGTAGCCAATTTGCCCACTTGTGGGCCAATTCTGATTCTGCCCCCCGCTCTGCAGCGGTGGGGCTCCCCGATACGGCAGGGGTGAGGTAGCCAATTTGCCCACTTGTGGGCCACTTCTGATTTTGCCCCCCGCTCTGCAGCGGTGGGGCTCCCCGATACGGCAGGGGTGAGGTAGCCAATTTTCCCCCTTGTGGGCCACTTCTGATTTTGCCCCCCGCTCGGAAGCGGTGGGGCTCCCCGATACGGCAGGGGTGAGGTAGCCAATTTGCCCACTTGTGGGCCACTTCTGATTCTGCCCCCCGCTCTGCAGCGGTGGGGCTCCCCGATACGGCAGGGGTGAGGTAGCCAATTTGCCCACTTGTGGGCCACTTCTGATTCTGCCCCCCGCTCTGCAGCGGTGGGGCTCCCCGATACGGCAGGGGTGAGGTAGCCAATTTGCCCACTTGTGGGCCACTTCTGATTTTGCCCCCCGCTCTGCAGCGGTGGGGCTCCCCGATACGGCAGGGGTGAGGTAGCCAATTTTCCCACTTGTGGGCCACTTCTGATTCTGCCCCCCGCTCTGCAGCGGTGGGGCTCCCCGATACGGCAGGGGTGAGGTAGCCAATTTGCCCACTTGTGGGCCACTTCTGATTCTGCCCCCCGCTCTGCAGCGGTCGGGCTCCGCCACCCTCCCCAACGAGCCCGTGTCCGGTGACGAGGAGTTGGACGTCCTTTCTAATCCTCTATTGGCTTCTCCCCCAGGTAAGGAGGTGAAGAAAAAAGAGGTCCAGTCATCTGATTCAGAGGTGGACCTCTTTGCGCCTCCCCCTGCGGCCCCTGTGCCAAAGAAGAAGGCGAAGGGAAAGAAGGTCTTGCCCAAGGCACCCCCTATCGACCCTCCCAATCCCCAAAGGCGTACTCGGAGCACCATTCCGAGCGAAACAACCCCTTTGGGGGTGGGAGATTGGTTGACCGACAAGGATATCCTGTGTTGGTTGAACCAAGAGGTCTGCCACAATGAAATCGATGAACCACGTGCGTGGACTCTCGCGGTTATATATATCAAGAGACTCTCCAAGTACATGCAGAGAGTTGAATCCGGCGAAAGAATGACCAACATGAGGTGGTGCCGCCGCCACATTTTTGTGGTTAATTCCAATGACAAGGAAGGGTTGCACTGGTTTGTGTGTGCCTTCGATTGTCGTGTCCGGTTGGAGCTTTTCACTATTTGGGTTTGGGAACCCCTAAGCTCCACTCATTTGATCCGTCCTTTCTTGTCGGCCTTGAAGAAGCTTTCGCGAACCACCAAGCACCGCGCCTTGGGATTCCAAACGGACGGTTGGTCTTGTGGTTTTCAAAGCTTGAACATCGCAAAGCAGGTGGTGGAGCACCGGGGTACTTTTTCCAATGTGCCCCTTGTCCCAATGGGTGCCGGTTTTGTGCACTACGTGCTCAACATTGTTAACGCTGATCGTGCTGTGCGGGTCGCTCAAGCGCCCGGTGATGATGTGGAGGGCGTGATCGAGCTTGCTGGCCCTCCTGAGTCCCCCCCCAGCACCCAAGTTGAAGGTGCACTTTCGGCTAAGGAGGACAGTGTTCAGGCCACCCCCACCCCACTCGAAGGCAAGGAGGCCTCCGCCGAGCAGAGCGTGGAAAGCCCGGAGGCCAGGCCGCAACCTTCCGTGGACACTCCCACCGAGGAGGAGGACACCCGTCCCAAGGTCCTCATCCGTGGAGAGTGGCGCAAGGTGCCGGATGGCTACCCAGCAGATGCATCTGGCCAGCTGGAGCGTGACCAGCTTTTCATTGATGACCTGTGCAAGCAGCTAGTGGCAGAGTTGCGCGCCGCTTGTCAGCTTAACGCCAATCCTGGTGCAAAGCCCAAGTCCGGTGACACAAAAACGGACTTGATCTACAAGCGTGCATTCTGCAACTACTTGTAGCGGGTGCATGTTTTGTGGGCTGTATTTTCCTCCGCCGTTTGGTGTACCAATGGTGGAGCGTATAAGATTGCTATAATATTGGCCCCATGCCAGTGCCTTGGTGCCTATAATGGTGGCAGTAGCGTTGGCCATGGCCCTGTCGGGACTCTTTTTCTTGAGCCTGATTTTGTTCCCAGTGCAGGCACACTGGATGTTGGCCATGGCCCTGTCAGGACTCTTCTCTTGGGCCTGATTTTGAGTCTAGTGCCAATGACAACATGTGAAACTATGTTATATTGGCCGAGTCCCAACTAATTGGTGGCCACGCGGAGTACTATGTGCTTTGTGGACTCGGCGTCCCATCGTTAAGGTCGCTATGGGGTGCCGTACGGAACCGGCAGCTGTACATATTGCGCATGTATTGCAAAGGTTGGATTTCTTTCAATTTTTCAATTTTTTTTATAATTTACACGACTTACAGCAAAAAAAAAAAATTACACGACTTACAGCAAAAAAAAAAAATTCAATTTTTTTTTATAATTCACACGACTTACAGCAAAAAAAAAAAATTACACGCATTTACAGCAAAAAAAAAAAAATTACACGACTATACGGTTTTTTTGTACACGACTTACATTTTTCACGTTGGGGGGGATGGGGGGGACGGGGGGATGAGGGGGATGAGGGGGATGGGGGGGATGGGGGGATGAGGGGGATGGGGGGGATGAGGGGGGATGGGGGGGATGGGGTGGATGGGGGGGATGGGGGGGATGGGGGGGATGGGGGGGATGGGGGGGATGGGGGGGATGGGGGGGATGAGGGGGATGAGGGGAGGGGGATTGCAGTGAAGTAAACAAGATATGTATATTGGTTGTGTGTGATATTGTGTGGGTTGGGGTTGTGAATAGTGTGCCAAGCCCTCAGGAACACTATTTCCGCATGGCGCCGCTGGACTGCGTGCACTCGGTGGTGGCCTCTTCCCAGCGCCCCCCCCCCCCCGCTGCTTCCCTGTGGGCAGAACGGTACCTCTGGTCTTGTATTGGCCACTGACGAGCCACTGTCTTATGTGCTGCTGTGCACGTGCCCTCGCACTGCCATGGCACAGCTTTCCACTTGGGGTGTTGGGCTCTTGGAGGGGACGGGGGGGAGAGGACCCGTGGCGCTCGGTCACTGGGCCAAGGGTGCTGCATGGTCTGCAGATCCCCAGTCCATCTGCCGCTATCTCCGCCTCAGAGTCGGGGCTGGCTGGGGACTGGGGTGCGAAAGGACGCGCCAGGGCTGGACCCGAGTTTTCTGTGCCCCGCATTTACCCCGCAGCAGATGGCGAATCGGTGGTGTTTGTAGCCCCGGAGCCCGTGGCGAGATAGCCCACAGAGCCCCTGGGGGGGGGGGGGGTTCTGAGAGGGGGGCAGGGCTGCGCTTGAGAGGGCGGGAAGCTAAAGGGAGGTCTACGGCTGCACCAGCGGTTACTGGCGGTTGGAAAGTGGGTTCGGTAGCTGTGCTGGCGGTTGCAGAGCGGCTGGAGGGCACTGAGGGCGAACAGCAGCGGTGGCGGGGCGGAACTGACAGTCATCTTTGAAGGGGCGGGGGGATGCAACGCCCCCTCGAGCGCAGTGCTGAAGGGACAGGTACCCCTCCTCCTTCGCATTGTTTTACTCCAGCACAAATCCCTCCCAAACTGCCCCCTAAGGAGAGCAAAACCAACTCAAGGGGCCACTCAATTTGTCCCTGAAGGAGGTGCTTGGTTGGGCTAGACCACCTGTTCTGTGCGCCGCATCAGGTGATCCCCCCATCTTGACGTTCAGCAACCTGCACACCGCGCCTTCAGGGCATCCTCCCACTGGGGGCTGGGGAGGGCCGCCGGTAGTGCATGGTGCGCGCGCGGCGTGGATACTCCCCATGGGCGGCTGGTTTGTAAGTCACCAGGCTTTTAGGGATTCAAAATCAGGCAGAAGGCAGCCGGCACTCTCAGAAAATGGGTGGAGGATGTCCAGCCAACATCTGTCGCGCACCGTCCCCCCAAACGATGCGATCGCAAATCCCCTGGCAACCATTGATTTCACTGTGTTTGCGGGTGGATCACCGACGCCGTACCGCGGAAATGCCGGTCCAGACAGAACATGATGGGGCCACAGGGGAGGGGCACAGCCTGT
>OZ038385.1:54371418-54396418 GCA_964036045.1 Eutreptiella sp. 'Long Island Sound 2002'
GGGCTGCGATCATGAGTCAGGGGTGGTGCTTGACCACGGGGGCGTGGTGCTGTGCGAGGATACAAAGCGTCAACCTTACCCTAGATCCTCTGCCACAACCCCCTGGGGAGTTGGTCTTTTTGTTTTAGTATTGTGAGAGACCAGCTTTGAAGACCACCCTGGTTTTCTTGCAGTCGCATTCCGTTACCCTCTCACCGCCGTAACTTACTTTACAACCGCCGGGCTCCGTGTCACTGACCCCATTCTGAAGAAGGCCATGCCCTCAGTATACTTTGGCGTGGGCTGTGTTCCCAGGCCTTACATCAATGCTGCGTTCAACGACAAGGCCTAGGAAGTTAGTTTAAGGGCCGCACTGCACGACCTTCAGTCAGCAGACCCGAATTCTGGTCCAACTGTTGCGCCAACGCTGGGGGCCTCCCTGGAATATTTGCAATGTTCGCAGTTGTGTTGCCCAAGCTGGAGATGGCGCACATGCCTACCATAGGCCCACACGTATTTAAAAGGTTACGGAAATGCAATTCTTGTCCCTTTGTGCCAAGGGCTGAGCCAGATTGGAGATGGTCAACGACAGCCTGTCTGCCAAATTGGGATCCATCACAGTGCCCAAAATGAGAGATCGCAAAACAGCAACCCCCCTGTTCCCCCGGTACTGCAGCCCTTCGCACTGCCACTGGTCTCTGCCCCTCTAAACCTTGACCCCAACTCACTCAGACCCAATGAACAACAAAAAACGTACATAACAGCCGCAGCCCAATATTCCATGGTCCACCCAAAGCCTGTGGAGGCTTTGCCATTCAGGCCTTCGTAGGAGGTGTGAAACAGTGAAGCAGTGCTGTTTGTGCAAAACGACGTGTTCAGGGGGACCGAGTTCTTTGACCGTGACTCAGGCCTGGGCCAGGGCAGCGCAGGGCGGGGGACGCCCGAAGGGGGCTTAGGAGGCCCAGACCATTCACCTGCCCCCCTCCCGCCGCCCCCCATTTCACAGGATATTGTTGCAAGGGTGACCAAGATTTTCGCGAGGACGTTTGCTGTGGGGTGGCATCGGGGGTACTGCCACAGGGGAAGAAGGGAACCTTTTGGGTACACTCTGCCAGTTTTTTTTTTGCATCTTTCTTTTGAAGAGGTGAAATGTGACCTGAAGAGTTATCCAACCGCTCTTTGTCTCTCTTCTCCGGTGACCCCAGAGCAGTAGGTGGTATGCGCCCGTTGTTTCCCTTTCCCCTCTGGGATTCCTGATATGGCCACTTCTTGTCTCCCTGATGTGGGGACCCTGATGCGGTGGGCCATTATCTTTTGTTTTGCCTCTGTGTTCGAGGGATCCCTATGCAGCAAAGGTGATGCTGCAGGGGTGATGTAGGCATTGATCGCTTCCCCGCTCGCTGTGTAGCCACATCTAGCCCAGGATTGTGATTGGGACAACCTGCATACCTGCCAGATCTTCGCCGTTGTCATCTACCCCCTGTTCCAAGATGTGCCACCCCTCACTAACCCCTACGCCCCTGAAAAATGCTCACTCTCTCAAGCAAACCCCATCATGCCCCTTACCCTGAACAATCCCCACCGGCCCTGCCAAAGTGACATATCCATTGTTTTCCTCCTCATGCCGTACCAAAAAATAGGAACTTTTGGAAGACGCTTCACCCAACTTCTTCTGATCACCTGCAGACCCTGAGCGCTCCTGACTGGAGAACAGGTATGACGGCGCGACAAAAGTGGTCGTTCTCCACCACATCTGTCCTCAAACCCGTGGACTATGACGCCCCCAACTCGCTACTGAAACCGCTAACTCACCTAATCGATCTCGATAGTCGGAACGAAGTCGCTCCCCCGTACCCCCCCGTAACCCCTGTACCCCCCCCCCCCGTACCCACCCCGCTACCCCCCTCGTACCCCCCCGAACCCCCCCCCCGTACCCCCCGTATCATGCGCCTTCCACGCTCGCTTGAGACCTACACCTGTGCACCTTCCTCGCTCGCTTCGCTCGCTCCAGATCCGTGCACGGGTAAACGCTGCCCCGCTCTGAAGCGTTGGGGACCGCCCAGACGGCAGGGGTTGCGTAGCCAGCAAGCCAACTTGTGGGCCACTTCTGATGTTGTCCCCCGCCCTAAAGCGTTTGGAACCCCCCAGATGGCAGGGGTTACGTAGCCACCCCCCAGCCAATCTTTGCGGGGGGGACTTGGCCCCACAGGGAACAATCGTGCCACAAAAGCAGCACAAGCTGCCAAAATGGATACGCTGGGCATCGCTGCTCCCCGATATGCAGCGAGTCATTGGTGAAAAGCTGGACAACGGTTGTGACATTTGACACAGGGGGGGTGGCGCATGCAGGGTTTGGGCTATGGTATGGACCTGAGGATAAACGCAAAAAGCGATTACCGGTGTTGTTGACAGAAAAGCAGACTATTGACAGGGCCGAACTGTATGGGGTCCTGACGGCTGTGGAAAATAAAACGCCAAGCACCACTACATGCTGGACTGATTTAGAAACTGTGTATGCAGGGTCTGGGGGAAGTGTGCGAAGTGGGAGCGACATGGGTGGGTGGGGTCACATGGGCCGCTAGCGCACCGGGATCTCTGGGAGCGCATATGGTGCAGCTGGCAGTTGCTAGGTGACAGTGTCTCGGTGCAATGGGTACCCTCCCATGTGGGGGTGCAGGGCAATGAGCAGGCAGATCACTGTGCTCAGCAAGGGCAGCAAGGGGCGACGGCGGCGTTGCCCATTGCAAGGGAGGCTAAGTCTGTGCTGGAGGCATGGCAGGAGTTAGGGCCAGAAGAAATGCTTGAGCGCGATGAGTCAGGGATGGCAGCCTTGGATATGGATGGCGGGGGCTCCGGCAGTCACAGCTCGAGTGACGGGACAAATGAAACAATCATGAGTGAGGACAGTGACAGTGACAGTGACTACGAGGTGTTGGAGTCGCCAAGGAAGAGACAGTGTGCTAATCGGGGTCCACGGGGGCGGTCGAGCTGACCTGTATGATATGGAGTGAGATACCAGTGAGATTCGTAACCCAAGCCAGCCTATGAAACATTCGATAGCCCATGTGGGTGAACTCAAGGCAATATTCAGCACTGGTTTGGACAATGATGAGCGATGACCTATGGCCTGTGTCACGGGGGTCATATGGTAGCAAAGTAATCCCAATGAAGTTATTTGGGCTTAGGCTGCCCGAGGTGTGTGGGGAATGGTCCATGTCTTTGATGGGAAGTTGTACTTTACAAGAGACCGCATGCAAGGCCATTTCATTCCCAAGAAAATGAAGTTGCCCGAGCCAAAACCAGCCCCTATACCTCGGGCAAAGGCATCTTCAAAGGCATCTTCAAGTGGGGAGCATGTGCAGTTATTCTGCACGGCATATGATCGCAAGAAGGGTTTCCAATCCGAACATTTGTAGGCTTCTCATGCCTCATTGCTTGGTATGAACCGGAAAGTTCATGTCTTAAACACTTTCTTGTGTTTCAAACGTGGAACGTGGGCGGAGGTTAAGGTACACTCATACCATGCACTCACTCACGTGTGTGTGGGTAGTTGTATGTGTCGTGCACAAGCCACGGCCTTGTCTAAGCTACAGTAGGCGTAGGGACCGTATTAATTCTGTACTTTGGCGTAGCTATTACAAAGGGGGGGGGGTATCTGTTGCTTCACGGCCCCGCCCCAGCGCAACCATGGGCTTGTCCAACCACGGGGACCTCGTCAGACCACATTTTTCGGAACCTATGTTTTGGCGGACAAGAGAAACAAGAATTCAATGGCGCAAAGGAACTTCGCAATTTAGGAACAGAATATTGAGCATCACAACTGACATGATGTTACATTCAAGAGACATTGATGAAAATGTGCTTGGTGTGTGTGTGTTGTGTGCGCCATTCAGGCAAATGTTGCCAGGGGATGGACTGATGGGCTTGTTCAACCACGGAGACCCCATCGGCCTGGTGCTTTGCCCGTGATTGTGCAAAGGGGGGAGGGGTGCATTCGTGGTTCTGTGGGTGGGTGCTTGGCTGACCCCTTCCCCCCCCCCCCTCCCTCCCACGTGTAGTGCCTTCTGTGGGGGTCCCAAAGTGGACTGGTGCGTCCTAGATTCCACCCTGCCACTAAGAAACCACCTGGCGTTAAGCTGTTGTGTGCCCTGTTTGATGGAAAAATGGGCCGCGCATCAGAGGTCTATGGGAGCACAATTGATAATGAAACTGCAGTTGTATCCGGGCTGCACCCCGTTATGCCCCCAGCCTCAATCACTCCCTCACACTGTCCCCTCATTCCGTTTCTATGCAGGTGTAACATGGTTCTTCAATTGCCTTTGGAAGTGTGGGATGTCATTGCCGACCTTGTTCACTCAGATGTACTGAGTCAAGTTTGTCAAAAGCTAAGGGAACTGATTGGGACTCATCGTTATGTGAAGTTGAGGTGCACTGGAGAGAATGTGCAGCGAGCACTGGGATTCATTGGGACCGTACGCTCTCTACAGCTCGATCATGGTGGAAATTCTGTGGGAGACATTGGGGCACAGGCGCTTGCAGCGCTGAAGGATGCCGCCTCACTGCATACCCTGTCCCTCGATCTTTGTTTAAATTCTGTGGGAGACCGTGGGGCACAGGCGCTTGCAGCGCTGAAGGATGCCGCCTCACTGCATACCCTGTCCCTCAATCTTTCCAACAATTTTGTGCGAGAACGTGGGGCACAGGCGCTTGCAGCGCTGAAGGATTTCCCCTCACTGCATACCCTGTCCCTCAATCTTTCTAAAAATTTTGTGCGAGAACGTGGGGCACAGGCGCTTGCAGCGTTGAAGGATGCCCCCTCACTGCATACCCTGTCCCTCGATCTTCGTAGAAATTCCCTGGGAGACAGTGGGGCACAGGCGCTTGCAGCGCTGAAGGATGCCGCCTCACTGCATACCCTGTCCCTCAATCTTTCTAAAAATTTTGTGGGAGACAGCGGGGCACAGGTGCTTGCAGCGCTGAAGGATGCCCCCTCACTGCATACCCTGTCCTTCGATCTTCGTAGAAATTCCGTGGGAGACAGTGGGGCACAGGCGCTTGCAGCGCTGAAGGATGCTGCGTCACTGCATACCCTGTCCCTCAATCTTTCTAAAAATTTTGTGGGAGAACGCGGGGCACAGGCGCTTGCAGCGCTGAAGGATGCCCCCTCACTGCATACCCTGTCCCTCAATCTTTCTAAAAATTTTGTGGGAGACAGTGGGGCACAGGCGCTTGCAGCGCTGAAGGATGCCGCCTCACTGTATACCCTGTCCCTCGATCGCGCCTAGCCGCATCGACGGCGTTATCTGCCTAGCATGCGGCACCCTGCGCATCCCCTTCGCCCCGCACCTGCTTGGGTGGAAGTGCGGAGTGTGTGGCCACTCGACACTCCTTCAGCCCTACCACCTGCCCTCCCAGCCAAGCGCGACCCTCCACCCTCCCCTCCCTGACCTCGGCTCAGTGCTGGCCCGCACCCCTAGCTCCGTATGGGCGGCTGCCCTGGGATCCCTCTGCATGTGGCTACAGGAGGTATTACGAGTGGTGCCGCCGGGCGGCTGTGCCACCCCGCCCTTGTGGGTTGGTAACGAATGGATTTTTTGCTGGAATGGTCCTGGGCCGCAGCAGGATCCCCCCTACCCTCCCTCTTGTGGGCTTCCAGTGCAGTACGCCCGCACGCCGACGGGTACGTGGGTGCTGAGCCCTCCCGCCCCAGCAGCAGCCCTGATAGCCGCCCCCGTCTGCAACGCCTGTGCCCGCCCGTACCCGCACACTGCCGCCATCGTCTCCCATGTTCCCGAGCTGCTCCTCCAACATGCTTTTTGTGTCCATTTCAAGCGCGCGCCCCCCATCATGGCGGCTGACGTGGCAGACCGCTGTGTCACGTACCTTCCCGGGCAGCCCTGCCCCGGAGCCCTCGGCCTCGCTGGCCTGTCCTGGGGACTTCCCTGCGTACCAATGCCCCCAGCCGAGGTGATGAACCCCCCACCATGGGCCCGCGCGTCCCCCACAGACCCGACCGACCCCCAGCAGCAGCCCGGCGCCGGCACGTACACCCTGTACAACAACAACCTCGGCGGGGCCCAACAGCACACCAGCGCCCTCCCGGCGACCCTCGAAGCCCTGGACCCTGACTTCGTGGGCCTGCAGGAGTGCTAGGACACCGCCCGCGCAGAAGCCCTCATCCCACGCCGGTATGCAGTTCACCGCGGCGAATCCGACGGACGCGGAGCGGGCCTGCTCTTGCAGTGCGCCGCTCCTTGCTCTCGCGCGGCTCACCAGGAGAATTGTGCCACGACGGCCACCAGTGGATGGCAGTGTTGTATGAACTCTTCCCTGTGGGCCGCGTCCTCGCCGTCAACCTGCACCTCCGCCCCCACCTGCGATACCGTGAGTGGCTGCAGGAAGTCCGCCAGATGGATGCGTGTGTCCGCCGCGTCGGCGCAGCCCCGTCACTGCTATTCGGTGATTTTAACTCCACAGGAGCGTCGGGAACGCCACTGGCCTCTGCCCTGGGCCAGCGCGGTGCCCTCCACCTGTGGCGTCGAGTGCTACCCCCAGGAGTGCCCACCAACTTCACCACCGTGGCACGCCGCCCCCGCCAAACGTCCATCGACCACGTGTTCATCAGGGGACCCGTCCTCGATGCCGTCTACGAAGTGATCCCGACCCCGAGCTCCCATGTGGGCCTTCACGTATCCTTCACCCTCTCCGCCGGTCGCACAGACCCCTACAGCTGGAGACTGTTCCGCTGGCGCTCTACGACAGCGGCTCAGTTCCGGCAATTTCGAGCGGCCCTCTCCGTCGTCTGGGGTTGGCTGGCCCTGGCCCCGAGTCCAGCCCCCGCCTACCTACGTGCCCTCCACACAGTGGCTGAACAGTACATCCCGAGACCCCTACAACTCTCCACCACGCTGCGCCGCCTTCGCCGGTGTCCCCCGCCGTGGACCGCTGATGACCTCTCCGCCTTCTTGGACGAAGCTGAGGCGGTCGCGGACGAACGGCTCTCTCGACAACGCGAGGCCGAACTCGGCGCTGTATCGGTCAACACCTTCACCAGGTCCTCGATGCGCCTCCCCTGTGCTCGTCTGGAACCATATCAGGACATCCGGCCCAGCCCGGAAGTGCAGCTTCACAGCCGCTAGCAACGTTTGGAGGAGATCACCGCCCAGGCCAGTTACGAAACCCAGGATCGCTTCATTTACGTCGACCCAGAGTTGTACAGCCTGGCCCCGCAGCCCTCGCCATGGGGAGACGTCGATTTTGCCCTGTCTCTGCCCCTCCCTGTGCTGCAGCATCTACTCCGGGCCGGGTTCGACCCGTCCAATGAAGCAGACCGCCGAGCGTACGCCCGCGCTCGGGCGCGGGCCCCGCTTCTCACCGTGCCGGAGCTGGCGATGTACACTGACCGGGCAGGCTCGTTATCCGCCTCCCTGGACAACGTCCCTGCGCGGGCCACAAGGCGCGGCACGGGCGGCATCCTTATCGGAGAATATAACGTTCTGGCGCAGACGGATGTAGGAGTAGACAGCCTGGTCCTCGATGCCGTGCAGCTGGGGATCTACAAGCACAAGGGCCCACGACACCTCTACGGCTCTTATCGCCCGGTCACCATGGAGTCGGCCATCATCCGTGATTGGACTGGGATTGGCCGCGGACGCTTGAATGAGTCCTTGGAGGTAGCAGCAGCCTACACGCCAGACGTCTTCAGCTACCGCACCGCCATCCTGCCCCAGTTTTTAACGCTGGTCTGCCGAGCTGGCGCAGTGGCCGCCTTCCAGAGCGCGGGAGAGTTCTGGGACGGCGACTGGGATGAAAGCGATGCCTTCTTGCGGGAGCCTCGCGATGCCTGCGCTCCGCTCATGGCGGCACTTCCCGACGTGTGGAACTTCGGGGCGTGGGCAGATCAGGTCTACAGCCACCTGCGGATCCACCCCGTCACCAGCGAAGGCCTGGCGCCGCCGTTCCGCACGGGCGAGGGACGCAACCAGGGTGATTCCTTCGCAGGAGAGGGATTCCAAGCGACCCAGTGCCTGATCAACTCCTGCTTTGCCCGCCAGCCCGGTGGTCTCACGATACCCAACGCCTTCGACCTCCACTCCCCACCGCTGCCATGTGACCGTGTCATGTTCGTCGACGACCGCCACTTCCTCGGCGGCTCCCTACGCGCGGTCACAGCAGACGCGGCGACGTGCTCCGTTCTTTCCACTGGAGTGGGCCGCATCGTCCACCCCTCCAAGCTCCAATTTCACGGTGTGCGACTGACGGCCGGTGGCCTGCATGCGATTTCCACCCACGTGCCGTTCTCGGACAAGCCCTCGTCCACCCAACCCCCGGCCCCGTTGAAGATCCCCCTCCTCCACGACTTGCCCATGACAGCCAAGATCTCCAAGCTCCTCCAGCTCATCCGCTCAGTCTCGGCCGCCGCCCTCCGCCCCGACCACCATCCCATACTGCAACTTCGAGCCCTTCATGTGCACGCCCTGTCCGCGTGCGACTACGTATGGCGCGGAGTCCATTTCCCCTGCCTCCAACTGGCAGCCATGCAGGCCTCCGTGGACAAGCACTACTGGCGAGTGTTCGGACTACCTTCTTGGGCACCCCGGCGCTTCCTCCGCTTGCCGCTGACTGCTGGTGGCCCCCAGTCCCCAGACTTGTTCACGCGAGCCGCCCTCCTGCTGGCAAGCACCTATTACGCGGCGTCCTGGGGCCGAAACCCATTGGCGGCGTCGGCGGCCCGCTACCTTCTGGAGGTCGACGACGTGGCGGGATGGGCGCCAGAGGGCGCCGTCATGCGCCGCGTATGGCTGCCTCTGGGCCTCGATTTTGTCCCCCTACCCAGCCCCTCCGTCAGCCCCATGGTTATCCACAGTACCGGCAGCCTGGACCCGCTGCCGGCCCTCGAGTACGTCGTCGTCGCCATCGACGGGGGCCTCTTGGGGAGCCGACTCAGTGGGGGCCTGGCAGCTTGGCACCCGAGTCTCGGCGTCTTCTATCGGGCCTGGTGGGGCCTGCGCGCGTATCAGGCATCCGCCACGGACGCAGAGTGGGTGGCCAAGACAACTGCTATGCTCTTGCTGCCACCGACCGCCACGGAGGTGTACATGGTCTCCGACGCGAGTGGGGCGCAGCACCTCAACCTGACGCGTGGCCCAACTCCCTTCTCGGTCCTCAACGTACTATACCGCAAGGCCATTGCACGCTGGGGCGCGTGCCCTCCGAAGGAAATCTGGCTGCGCGCTGGGCATAACACTGACAGCCAGGCTCAGCTCACACAGCTCAACCGGGAGGCCCACGACCTCGCTTGTCGCGGACGCCATGAAGCACGAGCATATACGGCGCCCTGGTTGCCACTGTTGCACGGGCGCGTGGCCGCGTTTTGGACTGGGCAACTGATCGTCGACGTCTCCGCCTTCGAATCAATGCAGAGCGACTCCGCCCAAGCCGGCAGCCTGCCGCGGCTCCAGCCCCCACCTTCGCCACCGGCCCACGCCGCTTTTGTGGCCGCCTTCCTGGCGGGATCAGTGCCCCGCCTAGCCCTTCGACGGGTCTACGCGCTGCGCCTCTTGGACCGCCGTCACCCACCAGCAGCCCTAACCGCGTTGCGCTGTCCGTTCTGTGACGGCGTGGTCGAGGACTTGGTGGTGCACTTGCGAGCTGCCTGCTGGCACTACCTGGGCTTCGTGGTCTCCGCGTTGGGAGCGGTGTGCTGGCTGGACGGAGTTCGCCGACAAGTTCAAGGGCCCGCCCAGCACCCAGCGTACTGGGTTGCCGTACCCGACGGCGTCGTGGGTCTGTGGGACTCCCTACACCCGGGCGTGGCAGCCCCTCCTGAGCGGCACGCCCTTGTATCCATGACGGCGGAGATATTTGGAGCAGACGATGAGGACAAGGCGATGGTCACAGAGCTACTGCACGTGCTAAGCCGCCCGGTGATGCGGCTAAGCCATTTGCTGTGGCGGGCTACGGCTGTCGACCATGCGGTTAATGCGGGGTGCGAGCGACGCCCCGGCGCTTTAACGTACCGGCAGTCAGCACTGCTTGGGATGGTGGTCCGCGTGCTGCCCCGTTGAGAGCTGGCGCCGGACACCCTGTCTGCCCTGCCCCTACCCCCGCCCCGTAGCCTTGGCCCCGGCAGTGGCTGCCTTGTGGTAGTCGCCTTCGAAGCCGACGACACGTGTTTCCTGTGGCGCGCGCTGCAGCAGCACTTACCACCAGTATGGCTGCTGACCCCAGCCCTGGCGCCAGCCCTGCGTGCGCAGTGGCCAGCGGATCTATATGTCCACCAGTTAAGCCCGGATGCAGTGTTGCTCTGGGAGCCAGGCACCCAGCTGGAGTACTGGAGGCTATAAAGACGCACCTCGACAGAGGGGCAGAGGTCCCTGCAGCGTGCGCTGTCACACCGCCCTTCCAGCCCGATGCCGGCTCTGCGTGCGCAGGGACCCGCGACTCGCTACTCGACACGACCAGAGAACGCCCGGATGCTGTGCAGTGCATGTCGTGCTTGCAGATCAGCGTCCCAGGCCCGCCAGCGTCCTAGCACTGTGCAGTGCATGGGCAGGCGGTAGACAGCCCACACCCCCCTCCGGCCCGCGCCGTGTGGCGTCCGGCCGATAGCAGCGGGGAACTGGGGGTCGGGGGGGGGGGGGGGGGGACCAAGGGGGAGACGAGAGCGACGCGATGGACGCTTCGCCCGCCACGGTGTGGCGACGTCCAGCCCAGCTTGGCCGGGGCAGCCGTATCCGGTGCGTCCGGTGGAATCGGTTCCAGGCACTCAGACACCAGACACCAGACACCTGTCCCTCGATCTTTGTGAAAATTCCGTGGGAGACAAAGGGGCACAGGCGCTTGCAGCGCTGAAGGATGCCGCCTCAGTGCATACCCTGTCCCTCAATCTTTCTAAAAATTCTGTGCGAGAACGTGGGGCACAGGCGCTTGCAGCGCTGAAGGATGCCGCCTCACTGCATACCCTGTCCCTCAATCTGTGGTGGAATTCTGTGGGAGCGAGTGGGGCACAAGCGCTTGCAGCGCTGAAGGATGCCCCCTCATTGCATAGCCTGTCCCTCCATCTTTTAGGAAATTCTGTGGGAGAGAGTGGGGCACAGGTGCTTGCAGCGCTGAAGGATTTCCCCTCACTGCATACCCTGTCTCTCGGTCTTTGTTTAAATTCTGTGGGAGACCGTGGGGCACAGGCGCTTGCAGCGCTGAAGGATGCCGCCTCACTGCATACCCTGTCCCTCGATCTTGAGAACAGTTCTGTGGGAGAACGTGGGGCACAGGCGCTTGCAGCGCTGAAGGATGCCGCCTCACTGCATACCCTGTCCCTCGATCTTCGTGAAAATTCCGTGGAAGAGAGTGGGGCACAGGCGCTTGCAGCGCTGAAGGATGCCCCCTCACTGCATACCCTGTCCCTCGATCTTCGTGGAAATTCCGTGGGAGACAGCGGGGCACAGGCGCTTGCAGCGCTGAAGGATGCCGCCTCACTGCATGCCCTGTCCGTTAATCTTAATGAAAATTCCGTGGGAGAGAGTGGGGCACAGGCGCTTGCAGCGCTGAAGGATGCCCCCTCACTGCGTACCCTGTCCCTCGATCTTCGCGGAAATTCCGTGGGAGACAGCGGGGCACAGGCGCTTGCAGCGCTGAAGGATGCCGCCTCACTGCATACCCTGTCCCTCGATCTTTGGAAGAATTCCGTGGGAGAGAGTGGGGCACAGGCGCTTGCAGCGCTGAAGGATGCTGCATACCCTGCTTCTCAATCTTTCTAAAAATTCTGTGGGAGACCGTGGGGCACAGGCGCTTGCAGCGCTGAAGGATGCCGCCTCACTGCATACCCTCGTCCTTACTCTTGACGATTGAACCGGAGAGAGTGGGGCACGGCGCTTGCAGCGCTGAAGGATTTCCCCTCACTGCATACCCTGTCCCTCGATCTTTGGGTGAATTCCGTGGGAGACATTCGGGAACAGGCGCTTGCAGCGCTGAAGGATGCCCCCTCACTGCATACCCTGTCCCTCGATCTTCGTGGAAATTCTGTCGGAGACAGTGGGGCACAAGCGCTTGCAGCGCCGAAGGATGCCGCCACACCGCACACCCTCGTCCTTACTCTTGACGATTGAACGGGAGAGAGTGGGGCACAAGCGCTTGCATCGCTGAAGGTCCCTCAATCTTCGTCGAAATTCTTTGGGAGAGAGTGGGGCACAGGCGCTTGCAGCGCTGAAGGATGCCGCCTCACTGCATACCCTCGTCCTTACTCTTGACGAGTGAACGGGAGAGAGTGGGGCACAGGCGCTTGCAGCACTCATGGACACCCCTCCTCACTGCATACCCTGGACCTCAATCACCCAATTTGGGACCGAATGAATGCCAAACAAACATCTGTGTGGCAATCGGAAAGTCATTTGGCGCAAATCACTGCCACCTATCCCCTGCATCCGAGTCAAGAAACGGAGAAGGTTGTGTGATATTTTCGTGTTGTAATCCCCTCATCTACTGAAGATGCAATGCTGTAGTCCATCAAGTCTGTTTGGGGCGAAGCTGGACGCACATGCATAATTTGATCAATTCATGTTCACTCCAGAGGCAGACGGTCTGCGTGTCCCTCGTCCCTGTATTTCTTGTGAAGCAAAGGGTAGGGTGCTGTTCCCCTGCATCCTTTCCAGGTCGCTGCTTTTGGTGATTGTGTGGTGGTAGCAGGGCGGTCCTTAAGGGACTAGATTTTTTTTTTTCTGCTAAGGACCGCCCTTAAGGACCGCCCCAAGGGACCACCAACCGCCAACTGCCAACCGCCAACCACCAACTACCACCAACCGCCAGCCACCAACCGCCGCCAACCGCCAGCGGCAACCAACTGCCAACTGCCAACCACTGCCAACCGCCACCAACCACCAATCACCAACCACCAACCACAGCCAACCACCACCAACCGCCACCAACCGCCAGTTGCCAACTGCCAACCGCCAACCGCCGCCAACCGCCAACCGCCAACCGCCACCAACCATGGTTGAGCACATGGAGTGCCCGCGGGCTTTTTAGGGAAAACTGGTTCCGGAACGCTTTTTTGTTTTTCCATTAAGGACCGCCCTCGGTGGTAGTGCAGCCAACAGTACATGTTTTATGGAGGGGGCCAGCTCAGTTGAAGGCCGGGAGAGTGCCCTCAGCAATTTGCTGCCCTAAACTTGTGGCGGACCAACCAGCACTTGATCTGACAGCCTCCAGCAGATTGTGTGTCGGTGCCTAAGAAACACGGAAGCAGAAGAGCACGACAGGTGCCTTTGGACAGAAGGGGGCAGGGATGGGGAGGCAAGGCCACATCTTTTTTCTGTTTTTCTGTGTGTCTTTGATGTTTGCAGTAGGGACAAGTTATCAATTGCTGTTGCCCTCCCAACCGCCGCCAACCACCCAGTCAAACACATTCACAGCCTCCAGCAAGCCATTGGCGCCAGCGTCAGCCGTGAACTGGTTCTCCATCAAAACTGAACAACTTGATAAATGGAGGTTTCAGATACGAATTAAATCAGCGTATGTCGTGTTAGATTTGCAGGGGCGGGGCGTGGGGCTTCTTCTCGTGAACCACCAAGACCTTAGGGGCCAGTGGTCTGGCCAGGCGGATGTCTGGCCAGGACAAACTCCTCCCTAAGTGCAGTCGCGTGTGCTGCGGTGGACGGCCAACCGCCTGCCAGTGGGCATGCTGTGCATGCACTGTGCCACAGTATGTTGTGTCTATTACACACCAAGGAGGAGGGAAGGGGGGGTGCAAGGCACCACACCGCTGCATATCTGTAGGACTCAGCAGCCGCAAGGCAGCACATCGCTGCTCAGCTGTAGGACTAATCATTTGCAAGGCAACACACCGCTGCTCAGTTGTAGGGCACAGCGATTTGCACAGGGGGGAGGGGGGGCGTTGCATGCCCCTGCCGACTAGATGGTGCTCATCAAAGCAATCCTCTCTCTTTCCTCTCCACCGCTCTACCTGTCTGCCTCTCTGCCTGTCTGCCTCCGGTAAGCAAAAGCCGAGTTAAACTGCTAAAGGCGTTCAAGGGTCGGTGTAGAACATTGTCAGACAATCTGAGGCGGCGCCTCGGCACAGTATTTGTGATGGACAATGGACAATGTTGGACAATCTGTGGCAGCCCCTCAGGAGTGATTCCGGAGGGTGGACTGTTTGGGTGGAAGGGGGCCAAAGGTCCCCTTCCCAAATATTGGCACTTCGCGTCTACAACATGCCAACAGTGTCTACAATGAGCAGACTGCGTCTACATGTGGCAGACCACGTCTACAGACTATCCACCGCCTTCTCGTGTGCACGGGTACACGCCCCCCCCCCCCCGTACCCTGCCCCCCATACCTCCCTCGTAACCCCCCCCCCCCTATACCCCCCCTGTACCTCTAGGGTATGGGGGGCAACTTCGTGCCATCTATGTCCATCTCATTGCCGGGTATGCGGTGTCTGATGCCCACTTGGGAATGCATCTGTAGGATGCATCTGTAGAATGCATTCAGTATCCGGCTGAGAACACTGCAACCGGCTATTACACCTTTGTGCAATCAGCCTGACAACAAGAATCAAAACCTGCACAGACGCACGTCTTATTGCCACCTGACCTGCTGGCTGTATTCATGGGAGTGTCAGCACCAGCCCTGGACTTTCGACCCACCCCCCCCCCTCCCCCCAACCCCTCTTTGTGTCGAAGACTGGCTCGTTGGGGAGAAGGTCGTTGTGCTGCTGGTTTACTGATTCAGTCATTGATATCAACTTTGCTGAAATGATGCAAACACTGCGGACCACAGTACATGCCACAGCAGTTCGGTACCGCAGCAAACCCGCGGGGACCATGAATCAGTGGATTCCCCACGTGCATACCCACGGCAAGCACAGTTTCTGCGTAAATCTGACAGTGCCGCCGAAGAGAGGGGATGGCAGTTTCTGTCAATAAAGGCAAGGCTGTGCCATATGGGCACTGAATACCAGAGGATTGTCTCAGGACCCAAGTATCATGCTGTCATGGTGCGATTCAGTGTATCATGGGGTCATGTGGGGCGACCCATGTATCAGGCACAGTCAGGCATGCCCTACCAGCATGTACAAAAGGACCTTCGAGGAACCACCCATATTCCATCCGAAATCCATTGGCATGCAGTTCTTCTCACCGACTCGAGTCACAAGGCATAACGAGGTGTAAGGTTCCTGGCACTAGCGCACGAGTGAAGTCCCTTTCTCAATCGAGAAACAGCAATGGGTCTACCTGGTGTATGCTATGGTCTAGGCATTGTGGTTTTTTTTTCCCGCTGCAATCTGAGTAAACCAAATTGGAATAAGACGGTCGGGGTATGCCAGTTCTGTTTTCTCGGGTTGCAACAAAAGTATTTCTCAGGGGATATTTTTTTTGTCATCCGGTTTCCCAACACAGCGCCTGGTGCAGCATCCATGCACTAGCCTCTGCACTCGCATGTGCCCCAGCGTCCAGGAGCCCACATGCTATTTAATCTGTTTCTTTTTTGCACGCCGATATGTTTGTGATCTGTGCTGATTGGACAGCCTCTGATGCAGTTGACGATCAAAACACGGGTTACAGCAACAAGAAATGCCCGTGTTACATGTTATTGGGTCGGGGATTAAGACGAAAAAGGCATCCGATTCAACTTTTTTGTACGGCACAAAATATGTTCCCACAATTCACCCTGTTTTGGTTGGTGGCCCTGACATGAGAGGGGATACATAGCCACAATCCAGTTTGTGGGTGTGTGTGGCCTTGATACGGTCGGGGACGTGCGCCACAATCCACGCAGTTTCGTGGGGTGTGGCCCCATTACAGCGTGGGATGCGTAGCCACACTGCACTTTCGTGATTTGGTGTGTGCCCACAATGCAGCACGGCAGGATACATGCAGCCACGATCCACACTCCAGGTCGGGCTGCAGCCCTGATATGGTACCGGGGGGGGGGGGGTTTAGGGGGTCACAAATTTGATGTGGACAAATTTGGAAGCCCTACCTCGTACCAAATATTTCCTTCAATTTTAAGGATGCGATGTGTCAAAATGTGTGCACCAGGCATGGGCTGCAGGAGGAAATGTCAGCAACCATCCAGAGGGTACCAGGAAATAACAGCAGCCATCCAGAGGCCATCAGGAAAGAACAGCAACCATCCAGAGCCCACCAAGAAATATCAGCAACCATCCAAAGCCCATCAAGAAATATCAGCCACCATCCAGAGGCCACAAGGAAATAACAGTAGCCATCCACTAGGAAGCAACAGCAAGGGACCTTATACCAAAATTTTCCTTCATTTCTAAGGACCTGTTCCAAATATTTCCCCCCCCCCCCCAATTTTAGCCCTCCCAAAAAAAACCCCCTCAAATTATCCCCCCCCCCCGTTAGGGAATATGCAGCCACAATGTATGCTCTTATTTGGGTGTTGCCCTGAAGTGGCAAGGGATGTGTGGCCACATTCCCATGGGGGGCGACAAAGTGTACATCCGGACCCCTTCACCCCTATAGACCCTCAAACCTATGCCAATGTGAAATAGCAATATTTTCGGCTTACGGGGGAAAAAGTTGCGAAATGTCACCCATTTACGTGTAGTCAAACTGCTCGGAATTGGGACTTCATGACACAGCGATGTCAATGCAAGGGTGGTATGTGTCCTCATGACCGCAAGCCCATGGTCCTTTCAAGGCAACTTTTCTGCATGCTGTGCGCGCTCTGTGCGACAACTCCCCAGAGACTGTGCCACGGTGCAGGGCTCTTGCGGCGAGCGCACCGGAAGTGGACGAACGGAGATTGGCATGAACACACCAACAGAGAACGGCGATGGGAAGCATGGACAGCATGGAGTCTGGGTAGCGCACTCTCCCAGTTTGCAAACTGTTCAAATCAAAACATTAACAAAGCAATGCTCTCGACTTGTGTCACCTCTGGCCATCCCTTGGCCCCTGAGGACTTGAATAGAATTGGTTTACTTTTTTTTCTTTGTTGCCATTTCAAGACTGTTATCGAAAGGAAAGCGCGCCGCACTGGGATTTTGACTGATTGCACATGGGAGTGTAAAGGGCCAAGGTTGGTGTGGTGGAATATGAGGTGTAGACAGCAGTAGGGGGTTTTGCAATCGCATTTTCCTTGCTTGCTTGAGGGCTGACAACGCCTCACGGTTGATGACTTGATGGACATGTGCACTTTTCACAACAATTCAGTCGAGTTATCAATGTTAGCAGAAGTATGTTCTTCCTTGCATGAAAGAGTCTGCTTCAATCTCTGACCGCTAGCCTGGATGTGGCAGGTGGCAATTGACAAGTAATTTGTGTTTATTACTGTTAGTTGGCACAAAAAAAATGACGGCTGTTGAAGGGACGTTAGTGCGCTTGAGGCGCGTTGGGCATCTTTTTCCCCGAAATGCCTTGACCAACACTTTCTAGGTGCCATTCAGACTTCCCCGTTGCCGTTAATATGTTGGGCAATATTGTATGGATTCCCCCCCTGGCCCTTGGAACGTCTGCCAATGTCTTAATATGAGATGGGTATGGACCCTCTTGCATGTGAGAAGATTTCTGATTTCTTTGATCTTGAGGTTGGGGGCGATGAAGAGCTGTACAATGGCCGGGTGCATGTCATTGTACCCTTTTGTTTCATATAACGATGTGCATCGGTTGTGAAGGGCACGGATTGTGCGGCAGTTTGCTCATTTGTGGCATTGGGGTTTGGCTAGGAACATCCGGTGCATGGGTCCATATGAGTTGTATCAATTAGTCCGTGTTTTGCAATTTGCATTTTGCACAATTTTGTATTTGGAGGCAGGTCCGTTACCCCCCTTGGACCATGGGAACATGTTCCGCCTCATGATTGGAACACTGCTGATGCAAGCAACCCATCTGCCATGCAAATTGATGGTGGGGATGTGTTTGAGGTTTGCACATTGTGCTGCTAGAAACACACCACCACACTTCGTGGTGAATGTAATGAAACTCAATGCACAGAGTGTATTCATCCACACAATTATGCGGATGAACCTGATGGTTAGGCACAACACGTGTCACTTTTGTTGTGCAAAGGGAATTCGTAGATTTGGTCTTTTGTTGGAGGCTCTGTAGGGAAGGGCTTGGAGTTGGTTTTGGTCTGCTTGGGGGGCTTCTTTTGGGGAGGGTAAATTGGGGCTAAAGTCGGGATCCTTGGCACAAAAGTAGTGCGCTGGGCAAATGCTGCCACTTTGGCAGTTTCTGGTGGGTAGTGCTGTCTGACGGACTGCGGATCGAAGTACCACAAGTCTTTTTCTTGCGTCAGCGGAGGTAACAGGGACTGAAGTCAAGAACTATAGGCCCGCATGCAACAAAAAAAGTATCCATCTGTTAGTGACATGAGCACTGGCGCACTGATGACACAAATCCATCTGTTCTTGCATTTTGTCGCTGACGATTCTCCCGCAACGTGAGCCCAAGGGATTGGCTGGGGCGGAGGCATTGCCCACTCACCAATCGGCGACCACCCCACCACCGGCTGGTCAACTGCAGGAGATGCTCCGCTCCTCCTCTTCGGTCAAGTTGCAACCATCGGTAAATTGCCAAGTAGCCGTCCGGTCCCCTCCAACCGCTACAGTTTTACTGCTTTCGCCTGCGAAGCAACCAACAAACCCTCAAACTTTCTGCAGATTTTTGTGATTGCCTCGGGCAGTCCTCCTTCAATGGGGGTTTCTGCTCTCACTCCAATGCCCGATGGCGCCCTGCACTTTGAGCTTGTATACTGGGGCCCGTGAGGCCACGTGTCGTTCGGGTCCCTGCAGGAGGCCCTCACTGCAGCCCTCCATGCCCCAGTGGTGTTGCATGGAATGAAGCGAAGAATACGGGCCTCCAATGCCCATAAGCCCGCAACCGTCAGCATGTATTTCCTCATCCCCGCGAAAAGGCCAGAAGCTGCGTCTGGCAGCGCTGACCCAGTGCTGGGCAGTGAGCGAGCCCTGGTCTGGCGCGGTACGCAGGAGCTCCTCTACAAGTCCAACCCCGAATATGAAACTCTGTTGCATTCCATAGGGCAACGTGCTGTGGCGGTGGTCCACAACTAAGCCGGCAGGCAGAGAACCCACCTCCTCCTGCAGTGCCACCCATGTGCTTTGCTGTTTTGTGTCTCTGGACAGTTGTAGAGTCAGGTTCCGTGTTTGGTGGGCGCTTGCCTCGAAGGCCTTCCTCTCTCTGGTGGCGAATTTTTTGGGACTACCTGCGTAACAACCTGATGTTCGTGCGTTTGGCGCCCTAGCGATGGGCGGACGAACGGTGGTTTGCTGGCATGCCCTGCCTTGACCAGACCTGACCTACTCTGCTCTGACCTGACTGTGCAGTGCAGCGTATCCCCCCCTCCCTTGAATAGTAACCACCCTTGAATAGTAACCAGGGAGCGGGGGCGAGGGAACCGCCACGTTTAGTTTTCCAAATTTGCTTAGAAGGTTGGATATTGAGCTTCTCCTGTCTGTTTGCTGGTTGGACAAGGTAGAGAATTATTGGTGTATTGCTGTGTACTTCAAATTTCTTGCATCCGAGGCACTACACTGCACCCTGTATCATGCAGAACACTTTTCGAAATTTCAGCCGTGGATGTCCATTGTAGTGGCCCCTGTTGAGCATGTGCAGCTCCTCAAAGGCAAATACTCCAAAAAAAAATGGCACACAGAGCTTGTCTCAGTCGAGCTGAACATACACCCCAACATGCGGTTTCCGGGTCTTTTTTTTTGTGGTTCATATGCCCTCGTGTCTGCATGTTTTGCTTCGTGCAACGCGTCCTTTGTCTCTCCTCGGGGAGCCGAGGGAACCGTCACTTTGGGTATGTTCCCCGAGGGGTGTGAGGATACCGTCGCATGCAGGTGGTTGCTATTCAGGGGTGGGGGGGTATCACATGATAGTGCTCACAGTACCACCTACTTACATTCATCCATACCACGCTTGATCACCTCTTTGCAGGACGATCGGCCATAGCTGCATTCACACTGGCACGAGACTTGGTTTCACGGGTTTTGATGATGTTTCAAAGTGCATTGTACCTTTTTTGCCAGGTAGCAAGGTGGCACCAGAGGTGAAACTGAGGGGTTTAGCAGTGCTGCGTGTGTGCTGCTGCTGGAATATGGGACTTTCCGCACTCTTCTTCGTTTTGGATTTGCTGGTCCATGGATAGCAAGAATGTCAATAAATGGTGCGCAATTTGGCGTGCTATGCACATATGCTCCTATATGATATGTGCTCTAGGGGCAGCTGCTCACCCGATCTGCAGCCGTTGGAGTGGTGGCCAACTGGTGGCGGATTTCTAGCACGCTGACAGCTAACCTGATCACTGCGATTGTGTCGTATATGGTGCGATGGTGCGATGGTGCGATGGTGCGATGGTGCGATGGTGCGATGGTGCAAAGTTTCGAAGTGACTTGGTGCATGGCCACTTTTATGAAATGAGTGAAAGTTTGGGGCCCAGATTCCTGCTGGCGTTGGGTTGGCCAATGACAGTCAAGGGGAATATTCAGGGACCTGGCATGGGTTCAGGGTGGGGGCTTGGAAATTACGGGATGCACTGTATATGTGGGACAATACATGGGACAAGCAGTCACGAGAGTTCAGTGTATTGGTCAGCATAAGTGGGCTAAAGGTTGGGTGAGGGTTGGCATGGAGGTGTTTGCAGTTGAAAGCTCATAGACGTGAAGGCATGGACCTAAAGTGTCGACGGTTGTTGCCTGAATCCCCATGAATTGCTGCTGCTGCTGCATTGCTGCTGCTGGTCCAATGCTCTCCAAATCTTACTCTAACGCTTGCCTTAACCCTTACATGCCATATCGGAAGCTTGTAATTGGACACCTGGCTTCTTCACGCCCATGTTATCATGGTCCTTCTGGTGCATGGTTGTAAGAAGCGGCCATCTTGTTTCTGTGACGGTGGGGCCAAGGACTGACAACCAGGGCTCTGAGGGGGTTGGAGGCCAACCTTCCAAATAAACCTATGTGCACATCACCAGTGTACCTGGCTGGCCTGGGGTGGTGCAAGCGACTTAGTTGCAAACGAGGTGTTAATGCTTTGAGGTCTCAAAGCGCACAATTTGCCTGGACTGCAGTTAGTATAGCGCAGCGGGGTAACGAAAGTTCTACCACCGGGCCCCCAGCACCCCCCCCCCCCCTGTCCTGCTTCCCCTCCTCACTCCTCCCCTCCTTAGCCTTTTTATAATTTAAAGGCGGGGGTACATCGGGTCATCCAATGGGCTCGGCCAAAAATGATGGGGCTTGGGACTGGAGACGTCTAAAAGACGAGGACCCCGCGGCGAAGTCAACAGCATGGGCCCACCTGATTCAGACGCCCTGGATGGCCCGTATGATCCCGCTTCAGCATCGTACAGAGGTGCTGGTGGCGGGCGTGGCAGGATGGTCTCGGGACGGAGTCAACTGGAGTGCGGTGAAGCTGGCCAGGACCTTCCATGAGACGCTGGGGATCTCGTTTCAATCCCCTGATCCGCAGCGGTACGTCGACGCGCTGCTGTATGGGCTGACACTTGCCTGGGGAGTAGAGGTGACTGCGTTCAGCCTGTCTGCGGAAGAGGCGGCCGTCGGGTTCGCTGTCTGCGACTTAATCGCCAAGCCGCCTGGAAAATCGGCGAGCAGGAGAGGAGGAGTGGGGATCAAGGGTGAGAGACACTCTCAGGGGAAGAACGCAAAGCCCGAGACCAACAGTGGTATGGCTCTGGACGAGGAGGCGGGCGCCGGAGCCGGTGAGCGCGAAGGAGGTGGGGGGCCGGCCGCGGCTGAGGAGGACGAGGAGGACGAACTGACGTACAAGGAGCCCAGCTTCAAAAATGCCAGGTGGATGAGAAAGAGGCCCGGGGCCCCGCGGTGGACGGTCAAACTGTGCCGCCTGGTTGAGAGGTTAATGGAGGCCGAGGAGTCTGAGACTGCGACAGAGGTGTCCACGATCATTGACGATGTCTGGCAATTGCTCCTTGATTGCGACAAGTCGGGTAAGGACGCGGTCAAGGCAAAAATAAAGGAGGTCAAAAAGAGGAACAAGAAGAAGGCCAAAAAACAGAGGCGAAAGGAGAAAAAGAAGGAGATGAAGGAGCGCCGATCATCTCGGAGGGGAAAAGGGAGGCGCAGGTCCTCCGACTCGGATTCGTCGTCCACGGACAGTAGCAGCGACAGTGCGTCCGATACATCATCCTCGGCAAGCTCCAGCTCATCGGGGCGCCACTCAAAGCGCAAAAGCAGAGGTGGCACGCAGGGGAGCACGAGTCAGCCGGAGTTCAAGTGGATAGACGGAAAGCGCCACTTCCGCAGCAAGAAAACAGGAGACTGGGTTAATTGCGAAAACCCTCCAAAAACGGCATGCCCGGAGTGTGGTGGCCACCATTGGTGGTTTGACAGGGAGAAGCACGGGTGTAAAGGCCGAAGGAAGTGACTGCGGAGCCATGACGATGGAGACGGGGCTGCAGGAGGCACGCGGGGGGACGAGGAGTGCGAGCGCGAGTGGCCGTGGGCGACCGCGGGTGATATGTCAGAAGCTGGTATCCTCTGTTATCCGGGGGGCCTTGTCGAGACGTGGTGTGCGGGGTTGGGTGTATCTGGACGACATTTTACTGTCGTGCAGGAGCAAGAGTCGGCTGAGGGGGGCTGTGAGGGACTGCATTCGAAGGCTGAGACGTGCGGGTTTTATTGTGGGGGCCAAGTCCGAGCCGGAACCAACTGAGCGCCTCGGTTTTATTGGTAAGCAAATTGACACCAAAGCTGGGACAATCAGCAATGCGGTGGGTGCCTTGGTCGGTGCTTTCAGGGCGTGGGTCAGGGGGGTGGGCAGGGGGCGCCTGCCCTCAAAGGTTATGGAACGCCTCCTGGGTAAACTGTGCTGGCTGAGCAGGCCCAATGCGGGTCTGGGCGCCTTCCTGGCGGGCGCATGTCGAGGTTTGCAGAGTGGGAAAGGGGTGTTTGGGAGGGGGGTCTGCAAAGGGGTGGCGACAGTGCTCCTGTTTTCTTGTGTCCCTCAGCGGTGTGACCCTCCAGGGCCTGGTGGACGAGGGGCCTGGGAGGTGTTCGTGGATGCGGCTCTAGAGGGCAAAGTTTTTCGACTGGGAATTGTTGGGGGGGGGGATTACTATCGATCGGAGGTGTGTCCGCCCTGGGTGGACTCCCTGCAGCAAGCGGAGCTGTATGCGCTGTACATCGTTATTAAGGTGGCATCCTATCGTGGTTTTGAAAGAATTCGTGTGGGTTCAGACAACAACGTAGCTAGGTCTCAGATTAATGCGCTGCGGGCGTCGGTGCATGCCGATTCTCAGCAACGAATACTCCGGCGCCTGTTTTGGCTCAGGTGCTGGAGTACTGTTAGTGTCGAGTCCTTCAGGGTGCCGTCTTTTTTAAACGCGGCCGACCCCCTGAGTAGGGAGACAGGCTTCCAGTCTCGGAAACAGGCCATTGCCGAAGCAGCAAGGCGTCGTGAGATGTGGGAAAGAGCCGTCGACACGAAGTACATGGGTCTGATGGAGATGATTCGCCCCCCGTGGAGATTCAAGGGGGAGGTGGGGGACTGATGACGCGACGGTTACGGGGGACAAATGGACGCGCAGTCGCGCGGCAAAATGTGCTGTCCGTGGAATAGTGCATCTGTCCTGATTGCTTTGTCCAGGGGGAGGGGTGGGGCAGGCAGAACTGCAGTTAGTATAGCGCAGCGGGGTAACGAAAGTTCTGCCACCGGGCCCCCAGCACTCCCCCCCCCCCCCCCTGTCCTGCTTCCCCTCCTCACTCCTCCCCTCCTTAGCCTTTTTATAATTTAAAGGCGGGGGTACATCGACCCACCCGCCCGCCCTGTGTCTTGTCCCGGCGCCTGCCAGGGGTGAAGAAAGGACAGCCCTTCATATGTTACTCTATCACTGGTGCTGTCCGTGGAATAGTGCATCTGTCCTGATTGCTTTGTCCAGGGGGAGGGGTGGGGCAGGCAGAACCTTTCAGTACAATGAGATAGGCAGTGCAAGCTGCGATGCTTGCCTCTTTGATACGCACCGCATAATTGCCGATCCTGAGCTTTTGCATGCTTTGACACGCCTGCGACTTGCACTGCAACCTTGTTGGGAAACCTACATACCCTTCAAGGAGTTTTACCTTAAATTGCCAGCATGGGGTTAGACTCACGATGTCCGGATCTGGAGGGAACCACATCAAGGGGATCAGAGTTCTTAGGAGTTGAGTGCTGAGCTCTGGAAACCTGAGGCGGCAGGGGCTATGTAGCCACTTTGATTCCCGTCTGCTCGAGAGAGGTGGGCAGGTTCATGGGCAGGGGGGTTGCCATGTAGTACAAATGGTGTTGATCAGTATTGAGGGGATGCTCAGGTTCAGTCCCAACCAGGGGGGAATATTTGAAACTGAACCGCTGGCAGCAAGTGCAAGTCTTAACACGACGCCTGAACAAATGACGAGCACCCGTCACCAAAGACTAAGGACCAATGTGTGCAGCATGGACATCAATTGGTGCCAAATGTGCCAGGAATATATTGGGTATTTGAGGTGCAGATTTGTGCTGTGCTCTTTTTTCCGTACCTCTGCGCCAAGGTGGTCTAACAATAGTCTGTGTTGACAACCGATTCTGTATGCAGTCAAACAGCAATGCTCAGTGGTGTAACAGTGGTTTGTACCCCTGATTCTATGTGGTACAGCCATAGTCAGCTCAGGTAAGACTTGGCCCTATGTGTTTGAAGTCTGTTCGCATTTTTGCGCATTTTTTGGCTTTGGAGCACACGGCTCGTTAAAAGTGTCGCCAGATGAGCTGGTTCCATCCTATCGGGGTGTTAATTTAAATGCTTTCTCAGCCACGCTGGTGTGAACTGTACATACGGACAGCCAGCCCACGAGAACTCAAGCGGAAGCACCGGGACAGCCACATAGCAAAAACCCTGACACTGTGCTGAAGGATTCGCTGGAGAACAATGGCCAGAAGTGTCGATGGCCAGGACACCCAGTTCAGCTTACTGACCACCTTGAGCAAACGACATGGCACCCGACACCGGTTGTGCGACAGGGTACCCAAGTGGCTTTTATGGA